>OMNW01028578.1:0-16361 GCA_900303245.1 Selene dorsalis
CACGACAAGTGACACAGAAAGTAAAATCTATAAAATCTACAAATTCACCACATCTAAAGACAAACACACAGATACTAAGTCTGCGGAGAAATCCAGGACTTCCTTTTTCTGAGCAAAGTAAAATCCACTAACATCCACTAAGGTGAACAACCACTAGTCTCTATGGCTACCACACAGTATACCTCCTGTTTGGCTCTCCTCCCTTTAGACAACATTTTCATTCTCTCTTCTTTCTTCATCCCCTCTGTTTTCTTCTGCATCGTTTTGCTCTCTTTGCTCCCCTCTGGTTTAATTGCTTTCTTTTTAAATCTATCCTTTTCCTCGTCTTTGTCTTCATCTTCCTCCTCCTCGTCATCCTCCCCCTCCTCTTCTTCTTCTTCCTCCTCTTCTTCTTCCTCTTCTTCTTCCTCCTCACTGCTTATACTCTTTTTGCTCTTTGGAAGAGCTACTGGTGTCTGAAATGGTGGATAGTGTAAATACTTCTAGTGATCATTTTGTCTTTGAAAACTCAAAATTCAACATCTGGACTATTAACGATTGACTACTGAGTCCTAAATTTAATCAACTGTGCAAGATTAGAGTAACTAGAGGAGCGGCCACTGTTAACAGCAAATGTACACACAAACTACATCTTCACTACATCTTCTAAAAACCACCAGACACTGCTCTGTACCTTCCCCCTTTTAACCTTCTTCTCCTCCTCCTCCTCCTCCTCTTCTTCTTCTTCTTCTTCTTCATACTCCTCCTCCTCCTCCTCCTCATCCTCACTAAAATCTATATCCTTTTTAAGTGGAGGGAGTTTCTGGCGAAGGGAGGTTCCTGACTCTCTGAATGACATAGTAGACTGAGAGAAGAGGAGTTGTGGTGTTAAGTGACAGATGATTGCGTTAGGCAGAGAGAGGGCAGGGTAATTGATTCTGCGCTTTGGAGTCATTGCATTAACTTCAGCTCACAGCTCAGCTCAACCAAAGAAATACAACAAAATTTATTTTTAGGAACAGAGTAGAGTGGTCGCCAACAGCAACGTAGTTAATGATGAAAGAGTCACTGGGAGATGAGAGAGCATTGCAGCTGTGTGATACTCAGATACATAGTTAGTGCTGCACCACAGAGCGCTCTGGACTCTGCACTTGTTGGTCAGTGCAGAACAGCAGGGATAGATCACACTTACGCAACAGTCCTGCATGAGTTTTCACATGAAGGAAACTATGCACCACACACGATGAACTTGGCGCTGGAACAAATATTTTTTCACATCATGCTCATCAAAACAAACAAAAAAAAGATAAAGCACTACTTGTTAGATGTAAGCAGTGGGCTGTATGGGAGGTGTGTGCTACTCCAGTGAATATAAATATCAGAGTGATTTATAACCTCAAAAGGTTTTGAATAAAATAAAAAGAGCAGTCAAGGCCCATCTCATATACTCGTAGTCCAGAAGAACATATCCTCTAATACATCTCTCTACTGGCATCATTAAAGTTTTACTGATCTAATCTAAAAGAAGAAATGATGAAGAATGAGTCCAGAGTCTGTGCAGTCCTACAGCACATTCATGGCAATGACAGATAAACCCTGTTAATTAGCCGTTCATCTGAAATTTTAAAGTGGTGTCTGGCTTCGCACATCAGCAGCAAGAACAAGTTGAATCAAGGGCAACTGGACTGGCTCCAGATACAGTATATGATGAAGATGTCAAGGACCTCGAGGATGAAAGGTGAAACATACAACCAGTCCAGCTGCCCTTGATTCAACTCTTCTTGGAAAACAGGGTTAAAGTGGTGTCATAAGATCATTGATGTTTCAAGGACAATGACCATGGTGACTGCTACTGCCCTTTAATACATTTCAAGAACAACTGTTGAAGAAAAGGAGCTGAAACAAGCATGAAATATTGATACAACGAGGTCTCAGTCAGACACTGTGTCAGACACTGTTGGGACTCTACCTTCTGTCTCTGCTGGATGGAGGTCATGGCGTCCGGCTGGAACTCCAGCTTGTCGGTCCGACACAGTTTCCAGTACAGGATGGAAATGATGACGATGACGACGAGAAGGGGAATGACCACCCCGATGACGATCCACATGTTGGTGTTCTCAGCGTCAGAGGGTGAAGCTGTCACTTTCTCTACAGCTTTAGACAAAGAGTCAGAGAGAGGGATGTGGAGTTTTTAGTTTTAAGTTGACCTTAAAACACAAATATGGTACGAGTCTTTTCATCTGTGTATGTGGTTAAATATTTCAAGCATATCCTTTAAGTCCCTTTAAGCCTATTCCCCAACTGTGTAAGGATGCTAAACTAAACATGCATTATTGTTGGAGTGCTGGCTCTTGTCTCACTGCTGTAATCTTCAGTGCAGACCTTCATTAGTTTTAATTAACACTCATTTCTTCCCCAGGGAAAGTAACGTAAGAGAACAGAGTCAGCACAGAATCACAACTCCCTTGAGGTGCTCTCATTAGGCCGTCATCCCTTGTTTAGATTCCTAATGAGGAAGAGAGGCTTGTTGTACAGTGTGTGCAAGGAGAGGTAATTAGCTCAAATGTCACTACAAACATACAGAGGAACACATGGACCCAGCAGTCATCTTACAATTTTATATATTGCATCCTTTGTCTTTGTCACAATAAACATCAAGTCCATTATTACTTATATCCATTACCTCCATTTCAACTCTACCAGCAGTCAAGAAATGGTGACTCAGACTTTCAGCAATGTGGATGCTCAAACACATGGAAGCTCTAATTGAGTGTGTCCATGCTGAGTACCATCTTCTCCATCACTACACCACTTAGTCGCTCTTGAACGGTTACTCACGCTGTGCTAAAATCCCCTGGACACGATATCCCAAGACGATAGCAGCTCTTTGGACGTCCAGGCTGTTGAGTAGGTTGGCTGTTTGGACCGCAGGCACCCTCTGACCGCCGGGACCCTCCACAAAATACACTATTTCCAAGGGGTGGTCTGCACCCGACAGTCGGTTCGCACTCACAACCTTGAAGTGGAAACAGGAGAGGGAAGGTACAATCTGTCACATGTTCAAGTATCTGTAGGTAGCAACTTAACTCCATCGCTGTCATCTTTTATCCAAGTCTTGCATTATCTTCTATTAAACTATTGGAGAATGAATGTGTTTGGATCTAAGGGCAAGGCCAACCTGAGATTTAGGACTGAATCTATAGATTTCAACAGCAGCTCTTAAGTTTGTTTAATCATGGGGGCATTATTATGGTGAAATATTACGTAACAGTTCTGGTTACACAGAACACATTGTCTTGGAAAGGATTTCAGGGCCTATTCCTTGGTTGTTCTTCAGTTACACAGGACAATCAACAGGCCTAATGAGTGCTATGAAATGACCGCTTGTGCTATCCACAACTCTCTTTTAAACTGTTGGCAGACATCATGGCATCTTGTGTCCTCTTCCAAACATAAACATGTCCAGATGTAGGGGGAAAAAAAAACGTTCAAGGACACTCGGTAGACCTTGCACCGTCTTTGCATCGCTCAAGGACCTGCACTTGCAGAACTCGTAGTTCTGACATGTTTACTAATCATCTTTCATCATGAGTCTTCTTCTCATGTGTTTTAATTTTGACGTCCCCATTTGTTGTTGTCGTCATATCCTATTAATGTTCTTTCACCCCATAGATAGTGTTGAAGAAACTGGAACAGAAGTGCTTCCAAAAATGAACATGGGATCCACGGAAGATTAGACACTACTCAAGCTGGTTGACTAATGAAGGCCCCTAATGAGCAAAGTGTCACAACTCCAATAATATGGATGACTTTTTAATAGCAACCATGGTACCTCATTTTCCATGGAATACTGTAATATTAATCTTTTTTTTTTTTAGTTTTTGTGACTGAAGAAACTAAAATTAAAGAACTAAGGCATTACTTGGCCTCCTTAATATCGCTATGCTCGATTGAAACTTCTTACACAAGCAGCCTAGAGAAACTGCATGTTCTCTCTCTGAGTTCTCACTTTTTCATAAAATAGCAGTGCACATTTAAATTCCTTTTAATGTCATCAGGCACAGCAGTAACATGTCAAATATTGTGTTGTACATCGTTTTAACATAATTTACACAACATATAAAAATGACACACGACACATGACATGATATATCAACTCACTTTCTATATTATTCCCACTGGAGTATTCATTGTTTAAATGTTTCTCCATGTTGTCAAATACGTGCATGCATGCGTGTGTGTGTCTATGTGTGTGTCTCCCTCTGTGTGCCCTGAGGCACAGCGCAGTCTGCTGTCTGCATTACTGGAAAGAGTAAAGCGCAGGTCATGCCTGGGCTGACACAGAAAAACGGCTGGGCAGGCTCCCTTATCCACAGTCTAATCCAGTCCATGCACAGTTATTAGAGTGGAAAGATGGCAGTGTGAATGTGTGTATTGCACGACCCCAATTCAGCCTCCTCTTTTATCTGTCTAGGCAGACTCATGTGGTATTCTCATAGGTGACAGCACCACACTGTGACTGTGTTTTGACAGTCTTGGGCATCTGTTTGAGACACATATGTGTCTGTGTTTGTGCATGTCTGTGTGTGAGAGAGTGATATAAAGGATTCCTCTGAAGTTCAGTCACCTCGCTCTCATTATATCCAACTGACACTCAGACATGAGTGTCTTTGAAATGTAAAAAAAAAAGAAAAAAAAGAGAGAACCATCCAAACTAGACTTCCTTAATGGCAGTATCCCATCAAAGCTGGAAGGAACACAAGCACATCCTCCAGCTTCTATGTATAATACATATTCATATTTGTGACTGTGAAAAATATCATTCTGAAATGCAGACAAATGCCAGAGCCTAAAATTAAAGATCTAATCTTAGCACCGAGACAGGCACGAAGGCTTTGCCACAACTGCATGGTCCTCCCTTTTGCGAAATTGCTCTGTGGGTTTTATGGAGACAACGATGCAGGAGGCAGAAAGGTCAGAAACAGTGAGGCTGCTACTCGGCCAAGGATGATATTTATCAGCCTGACAGCCCCCCCTTGTTTAAAGACCACCATATGCACTCAGACTTCATGAGGTAGGATCAGTTATGCATCTGTCGTCTCCTTACAACAAGGCTCTCTTATCCAAGTGTTTTGCTCTCTGTGCTCCCCTGATTTTCAAATCTTTTACCCTGTCCCTACATTTCTCCCCATCCATAATGCCTGCCCTCTTGACAACAGCCATGAACACTCTTAATCATCCCAAATGCAGGATACAGACGGAGAAAGAGAAAGGATGAATAATTGATCTGCTCTTAGCAGCTCTGTGACTCATAGGATCCATCAAGTAACGGGGTTAAGAGAAGTGAGGAAGAGGAGAAAGAACAAGGAATCATGAGGCTGTGGTTGTTGAGTGGCTGGCCCCTGGGTTGAATGGGATGCTGTTGCCATAGTGACAGACCCCTATCCTGTTCCCTTAGAGATGAGCTGAGCAGGTGCGGAGTGAACCCACAAAAGCTAGAGCCTGATTAGTAAAGCAGCAAGGCTTTCAGTGGTTACAAACACTTGCAACGCTCACATAATGAGCCCTCAGTGCTCGGGCAAGGTAGTTACAAAGAGCTTGCATCAAGGAATAATGATATAAATGGTACAAGGAAGGAAGCTTTTTCAAGATTTAGTGAGTAATCCATTAAAAAACCTCCAGTTAAGGAGTTTTAGAAGTATTGTTATGTAATGAAACAAGATCAACAAATACATCTATTGTACGCTGTTTCTGAAGAAATGAATTACAAGTCATGAAAACACACTGCTATTTCTGAATTTACACATAAATAAGGTTCTAGTATTGAGTCTTAAAACTTTAATAAAAGAGTATGTACCTGAACACTGTTGTTGCCTACAGTGGTGGCTCTCTTAACACGTCTGACTAATCCCATAGCCTCTCCCAGTAACATGGCCACCCGACGCTCCATGTTGGCTTGAAAGGTTCTCTCGCCCACTTTCTGGTCTAGCACACCAAGGAGCACTATGTACACAGATAACAGAAATATGATACAGTGTAAATACAATTCTATAATTGCTGTAAGTAGTTGCAACATTTTTGCATGACAGAGTGAAAACTAAAATCCACTGTACCTGTTCTAACCCAGGAGGAGCGAAGCACTTGGCTGGTGTTCAACTCTGGATAATGGAAAGCTGTTGAGAAAAGGAGATTAAGATGTTTCAAGTAGAGTAACGTAACTTGGAAATGGCTCAATCATGGTGAGATGATCTTATAGTACTCACGCTCAGCGATCTGCAGTACAGGGAAGCCCATGTAATAGCTGAACTCCACCATGGTGAGCCTCATCAGAGCGGTGCTGACCTCTGACCCCATCAGATAACCCCTAGAGCCACGCACAGTGAAGGTGATGTCCACCGGCTGCCTCACCAGCCGTTGATCCTGATATTTTGGAGCAGCCATGGTGATGTTTACAATCTGTAACACAATTAGACAGAGATGTACTCTCCAGCAGACAAATGATTACACATTAAAATGTACAAAAAACAGTTTCCATTTCGCTGTTGATGTAGTTTCTGGGAAAGTGTGTTTGTCTCCTAAACAGTTGCAATGAAGTTTGCAATTTGAAAATGGTTGGCTTCGGATATTGGAAAGCAGAACACAAAATTCGGGCAGCGTGGCCCAAGGCACGGTTTGCAAGTTGTTCATAAAACATTTCCACGCTGCAACAAATCCTTGATTTAATCCTTACATTTATTCCAACTATAAGACTTTAATACAGGCATCAATGTAATAGGATTACACAAACCTCTTCTGAAGCCAGCAAACCACAGAGCCAAATAAGTTCTTTATTAACAAACACTAAGATTCTTTAATACTCTGCAATTGGAGCATGAACCCCCTCAAGAGCATGTTGCCAAGTGAAGTATCCTGGGGTTTTTGTTCATGAGAGATGTTAAGATGGAGAGTGAGGTGGTCGGCAGGGCTGATGTAACGTCCAGTGCAACAACCCTACTGAGGACAGAGCTGCACTTAAAGATACTTGAACCCTCACCTATGGTAATAAGCTCTGCATGGTAACCAAAAGACTGATGTTGTGTAGCAACACAGCTGGGAAAAACAAGCTCTCTTTGCTTTGTGTCTGTGCTCAGACATTCAAAAGAAGCTTGAGGAAGACTAGCCTCTTATTTAGTGTTGAAAGGACCCAGCTGAGGGCAGTTTATCAGGATGAAACCCAGCTGTCAGAACTGGAAAACATGGATGGGGAGAATAATATCTGAGCTTCTGTACTTACCCTGCTGATAATACCACACGGACCTAAGAAACTGTGGAAAACGGACGGCTGGACAAATTATCAGCCAATCTTGTCATTTAGTTTTCTCAGTAAGCCGTGCTTTAACTAAAATAGTCTTCTCTAACTCCCCAGGCAAACATTTATGCCACAATTCATTTACTGAAATCTAAAATCCTCAGCAATTGTAATTAGACAGAACAGCTGCTGTTTACAAAGCTATATCACAATTAAAGTCAATCTGTGACGTGCAATCACATCCACTGAGTGAAATAACCACAAGCTGGGTTAAATGAGCCAGTGATGGTTCTTGCTTTGCATGAACAGCATAGCAGCAACTTTAATTGTATGGTATAAAAAAAAAAATAATAAAAAACTTCCCTTCCCTTTTTCATACACATAATACATTATACTGAGTAGAGCCACTGACAGACAACACTATATGTTGTATCTTATGCTTTGGTTCCCACTCACATGAACTGTGAAATTGGTTGACTCCTTTGAGCGACGACGCACTTCTGCAAAGGCCTTGGTCAAACCTTTCTCAATGCTCTCACTGAAGTTGCAGAACCGCACGTCTATGTGGCTCGGAACAAACTGCAGCACTGGACAGAGTGAAAACATGGAGATATTTATTTTGAGTCACAAAAAGTTACCACACAAGTTTAACTGTTGACAGCGTAGTGTATCCAGCAACCATCAAAATACAGACTGGGAGAGGAAACATTTACCTGTGTGGACTTGGTATTTATTGTTGGGTGTTGTCCAGTTGGGAGACACAGACAGGAAGCGGCGTCCGGACCTTCTCAGAGTATTGACAACAGATATGGCTGTGTACACAACTGGGCCAGACACCACTCGAAACACAAAGTTTGGTGGGGGGTCCACGACCTTCACAGACAAAGCAGGAATGAATGACACAGAGAAATCAGTCAGTGGTCATTTAGTGGCAGCTGATACTTTTGAAAAGGGCACTGTGGCTCCTGGGGATCTAACCTTGTGGTTCATTTATTCGAGAACCACAGATTTAAAAAAAACTAAAAAAAAAACTCATTACTCATTACTCATTACACAACAGTCCACTCACTTCAGAGTCACTCTTTTAATGGGCGTCTTCCCTCAAAAACATAATGCATTCACACTGTAGATTTTCACTTATCTTTAAATTAATAAAATGTCTTCACTCCAACACAGAAATAAATTTACCTGCAATTCCACTGACTTGTTGAATTCTACTTTCAGTATGTCTTTGATTTGAGTCTTTGCATATCCAACAGTGGCACCAGAGGGAAAACCTACAGAGAAAAGGATAAGATGACGGTTATAGAGTTACTCTGTTTTTCCAAAATTCTCATCGTTGTACAAATTCAAACAGTTTTAAGTCTCAGTTTTTATACATATGACTTATCATACACATGAAGTGCCAAAAGACTTTAGCAGCAAAGTGAAATGTCAAACTCACCCATTTTTACTAAATAAGTCGGCCTATCAATATTGCAGAAGTAGGGTCTGGCTGTTGGTGCTGCAGTTGTGGTCTTTTCACCGGTGGAAGTGATGATGTTGACGCTGGTTGAGGCCTCAGCGGTGGCAGTAACTCTAGTTGTCGCTTGATGTGTAGTTGCGGTGGCAGGTGTAGTTGAGGGCACGGCGGAGACTGTAATAGCTTCACTGCTAGTTGGGATCAAGCTCATTGTGGCTAGGTTGTCAACTCCATTTTCAGTAACCCCCTGATCACCCAAAACGTCTGGGAGACCCAAAGTGACATTAGAACTGGGTCTGGTTGAAACTAAAGTAATATTAGGAGTTTGTTCAGTTGTCAAAGTTGAGTCTTGGGGAACCAATTCTGTTGCCCCAGCGGTCGTATTGGCAACAGGTTCAATGGTAATAGGAGAAAAAGTTGCAGTTAAGACAGGAGTGGTTTGTATGGTACTGTGTAATAAGGACTCCGTTACAAACCAATGGACATCTGTCATAGAGGTGGAAGACACTTCATCACCTGGGAGCAAAGGTGTGGTATGGGGTAGTAAAACTTCTGTTAATACAGTGCTGTCCAGGCCAACAGTTAGAGAAGGTGTAGCCCAATCCATGGTGGATGCCTTATCACCCCAGATGGAAGAAGTGGGGTCAAAGGCATGGCTTGGGATTATTGAAGGATCTAGAAAAGGCTCGGTGACATTGGCCAGCTTAGGAGTCTCCTCTGTTGTTACTACCGTAGTTGAGTCATCCTGAGGTTCAGACCCGGACAGATCACTCAAGGACTCTTCTTCAATCAATTCAGTATCATTGGTGATGCTGCTGGTGGGTGTTTCCACCGTAGTACTGAGAGACACCATGGTGATGTTCCCTCTCTGTTCAGCTCCAGTGTCTGAACCATTGTTCTCCTTGGTCAACTGAGTGGTGTAATACTCCAAACTGTTCATGTCAGGTAAGAGGACATCTGTTGGTTGGATTGAAAAAGCGTCCCCCCAGTCTGTGTCTGATGGGTCAGGTATATCACTGTCAGCTGTGGGGGTAGGTATTGTGTAGTGAATCGTAGAGGAGAAAGTGGAAGGATGGATGGATTTTAGTGGAACGACGGTGCTGTATGCTGTCATGAGGCTGGGAGTAGGTGACAGCTGAGAAGGATGCAAGGACAATGGAGATATGCCCACTCTGGAAGGGAAAGATGTATCATAGCTTTCTGTGTAGTCCTCTGGGTCATATGAGTCAGAGGGCACCTTGGTCACCAAAGAGAAGTCGTCTCCGTCTGAATTTAAGAATGACATTGTCTCCAAGTAGTCCCCCGACCCCCAGTCCGCCTCCATAGTGTTGGTGGGGTAGAAGTCCTCCGGAGAGAGCTCAGTGGGTTCAGATGAAGGTGAAGTATGATGGGGGGCAATCGAAGGCACATTGTAGCCAGGGGCCAGGATCTTGTTGTTGGGTAGCATGTCATTTCTATCTGCTGGTTTGTTCCCGTATAAAGGGGCACTGCTGGGGCTCAGCTGGTTCAAATCCAAGATTTCACTTTTAGATTCATCTGCTGGTGAGTCAGCGAAAGCCAAATTAGGCAGCTCAAGTGGCTGAACAGGTTGTGAGGTCATGACTGACAGTGTTTGCTCTGATACGGCACCATGCTGATCGCTGAAAGCTGCGAAGGGTGAATCTAAAGCTTTATGCTCTGTGTTAAGACCAAGCTGAGGAGTTCTAGTAGGAGTTACAGGGAGAGAGGAAGATTGTTTGGCAGACTTTATCCTGGCCAACTTCCAGTCTGTGGAGAGTATAGCTGGTGCCTCAAACTGTTGTTGTGTGGACCCCGATGCAGGTTCAGAGGGGCTCAACGATGGGATGGAAAGAGGATGTGGTTGTTCTGCAACAACCTCACTTGGTGTGAAGGATTGGGGTTTTCCAGAGGGAGCATGTCCCCTCTGAAAAGGCATGATGTCAGCAGTCCTAGCTTCACGTTTAGGTTCCATAATGGTTGGCAGGGCACCAGGAGTGTCTGGGCTCTCAAAGGCAGTGTAATGCGAGGCTGGTAAGCTGGATGGTGATGACCCTGTTGAACTTGGAACATCGCCAAGAAATCCCATGGGGTGGTATGCAGAGTCTAACAAAGACTCATCTGCAGAAAGAATAGAGACAATAGCTCAATTTAACTGCACGGTAATATACAGGAATGAGAGCTAGTCTTTACACACAACTTTCAGTCTGATTCTAAAAACTGCACTTTTATCAGAGTGTATTTTGTGCATCAAAACTGCTCCACAGAGAGGCAGGATAAGACCAGATATAACTGCATGGAGACAGGCAGGCACTCAAAATTATACTGTAGGACTATGAACAACAATGGCATCACTTTAGGGGGGGTGACTTTAGTCTGAAACAAGTCTAGGTCAACCTGGTATAAAGTTATACTGTACATGTGAAAAACTCAGGGCAAAGTAGAGAACCGTGGACAACAGCTTTCAATGGACAGTAGCTAAAATACGTCTGAAGTTAACTAATTATCATTAGGTGATGCAACATGCTGATTAGCATATGAACAATGTCACTGCATCACATTTGTATATTGCCTAGTGTCAGCGGCTTTCAGCCCTGTATCTATTTGCTTCTCCTCTTCCTCTAGGCGTTCACATTTCCAATAAAGTTGTTATTGTTCACATCGTTTTTCTTTCTATTGTCGGACAAAGGGACAAGTATGATACCATTTCCGCCATTTCTCTTGTGGTATTTGTTTGTCCAAAAAAGTCAGATTTGTGGCTTTGTTCTCCAGGTGCAACTTCATTACTCAGTCAGTCAGTCACAGTCTGACATGGGGATGTACCTCTCAACCATTATTCATTCAGGCCACTAAATGGACTGGACTAAAATGAACCTTCATATGCAAGGACATAACAGAAAACCCAGCTCACAAGGACGTCCTATAGGATAACAATTCATCAAAGAATGCACCACTCTAACCCCGATCACTTCTAGGGCAAAGGTTACTCAATGATAAATAGAAAGTAGGGTAAAGAGGGACACGTCACTGAATATGTAGAAGAAAGCTGTGGTGGGTTCAGAATGTTACATGAAACCTTGGCTTATATTTAGATCAAATCAATACAAGTATTGATGGCAACTATTGGCACCAAATTAGAATCTGAGATCCATGAAACTGTTGGTTTACGGGAAAGGACTAGTACTGCAGCATGTACAAGTGGACAGCTGACACTGACCACTTCACTGTGTGCTTGGTGGTGTCTTTAGACCTAATCACTAAACTGACTAATATCCCATCTCCAACAGAAAATACCAATAAAGTAAAACATTCACAGGCTGAGAAACTGCCATGAGAAAAAAGATTATGCTCGACTACACTGGGGGTATCATAATAAAAGCTGACAATGGCGATTTTCCTCACTTCCAGTTATGAACTAAGGGAATATGCTTATGTGCATGCACTGACCATATGTTCCAAAATGAATGAGAGGTTATTCTAGCTCAGCACCGCCAACCACCTCAGCTGAGAATATCACCTATCCTTTATTAAGGTGACCTCTGAGTGATGGATGGTGCAATATCCAGGTCACCAGGAAACAATTCCTTCTGCCTCTTACTCATAACACTAAAGTTTTTAAGGGTGACATTAACATTGCCAAAACGTGCAAATGGAAAATGCAGTTTATGCAATGCTTTTCCAACTCTCTCCATATTGCATAACATAGTGTATCAAGCATGATTTAATTTAGTTACTGCCTTGATTACACTTCACATTCATCATTTCACATGCTCATGTTTTAAATCTACATGAGCAGAAGGGAAAAGCACAGAACAATTCTTAAATAAATCATGGTAATAGACTCTTTAAATAATTCTTGGAGGATGTATAAGGTCGTGACTTTTAAATGCCGACGTGTTTCATTATTTTTTCATAAGAATAATATTAAAGAAACAAACTAAGGTTTCATGGTGTTAGTGAAAGAAACCTTGATTCGTGGTTGGCTCTACAGTTCTCGTGACACAAGCGCTGATAGCAGATAAAGAGGTCAGATAAAGTGAGATAAGCTGTGGTGCCTGCTTCTTAAATTAAACAAGATGTTATCCTGTAGTTCTTGGAGTTATGCTGTTTAGAATCAAAATAAATGAAGTATAAATAGAACAAAATAAAGAAGATACGCAAAAATCCTGTTCAATAACCTCAGGGCAAACTGCATATCTTGAATTTGTCCTTGAAAGTAGCAAGACAGAGCAAGACTAAGAAGAAGAAGAAGGCACGATTATTGTTATGGCCAGAAGCAAGCTACCACCACCAATAGCCTCTACATAGTGACTCAGCAGCGGCTGGTAATGCGGCTGCTCTTTGTAATGTACCGAAGCTCTGCAGATTCATACACAGTTGAAAACAGCTGTAGAATCAGCTGAGGGAGACTATTTTTAACCCTGGGAGCACAAAACAGATCACTCATAAAAAGGCATCAACAAGAAAGGAATATACTTCTGGAGCATCATCTTCAATTTACTGCATCGCTTCATTCAGGCCGTCTGCCTCTGGCTTGGCCCAGGAGAAAACTCCCAACTAAATTACAACTTACGCTGGTACCTTCATCAAGTCAACATGCTATTATAACATGGCCCATCGGAAAGGACTTGGGAAGCAAACCCCCGCCAAGACTTTCTCCTCTGAAGGCTGGTCTGCGCTGCACATTCTCCAAACTGCCACACAGCTCCTTGTCTGCTGTGCCAAGTGTTTGAACCCCCCTGAGGGATGTACCACACAGCTGGACAGATGCACGCACACATGTGCTCACACTAAAACACCAAATAATGTGCTTAACCATTAATAGGAGGGAAAAACTGAAACTGAGGGGTTTGCATCATACGGTTGCCTGTTTGTTGTTGGCCTTATTTCATGGTTTTGTGAGGAAGTTAAAAATAATCACAAGAACAAAGCATAGAAAGCAAAAAATACCACAGGACTTGGTTTGCTGTGCTCTATCAAGTCCTTCTATAGATAACTGAAAGAGTCTAAGCTGTATCAGTTCACACACAGTATCAGACAAAGGGTGAACACATGCAGTTTTATATTCAATGGAAATACATGATACTCATCAATGTGACTTAGTCTTTGGCTGCAAACAACACATTAAAGACAACCAAATAGTATACAGACAGGCTCTGCAGGAGACCATGTTTGTGAGGGGAACGTGCTGATGTCTGAGGTCATGGTGTGCCACATGACCCCAAAATGTCACCTCATCTCAGCACACCCCTACAGTGATAAACTGATTCATTTACACTCCCATTTAGGACGAATATTCTACATCGATGAATGGATGACACAACATCCAGCTAATTATGACAAAGACTATCATTGGCAGGTGATTGATGATAATACTGAGAATTGCACTGATGATGCCCATGAGAATGATGAGGAGGAGGAGGATGATGATGATGATGATGGCAGTTCAGGACAAGAGCACAGACAGCAACAAAAAAAAAAAACAATGCTCTTTTTCACACTGAAGCACATTGTCCATAATCTTTGCTGTAGTCTAATCCAGGCTTCACGAGCATAGAAAGACAAACTATGTTTGTAGAGAAACCCGACTGGTTATTCTTAAATAATTAACAAGGCGTGGTCTTAATGCTTGAGGGCTAATCGTAGGTAATGACAGTCAGAGCTCAGCGCGACAGACAGCAGCCTCGAAAAGAGCAAGTGAGACCGCTCTGACATTACAGTCGACTAAAAGTGACAAAGGCCTCAAAGACTAAGCAGCGCTGCCACCTGTCCCCCCCGAAACATGAGTGTGTCACACATGGCTGGCCACTCATTGTTGGGCCCGTCTTGTAGAGGGACATTTTCAGATATCAGGTCACAAAAACATCAATGTCAAGTGATTGTTCCTGTACATTTTTTTTTTTATCTTTCTCTAATCGGGCTCAATCAGTCAGGAGATCACATGGTTATTGGTTTATTTGCGCAATTGTAAAAAGTAAATGTATTGTATTGTAAAAGTAAAACATTAATGAAAAATAAATAAAACATGTGCGGGTGAGGCAGGAACAAATTATGTACTACAATTTTTTGTAATCAGAGCATTTTTGAGTTTTATTTTGTAGTATCCGTAAGAAAATGCAAATTTCTCTTCCATAACTGGGCTCCACAGTATCTTGTTGAAAACAGTCCATGAGATGTATGGTACATTGGTTAAGTAAAATTGGTTTAGTAAAATTGTCTGGTAAAGCTATACTCATGAATTTTGACTGTTCTTTGTGTAGCAGGTCAAATCACTTTCACAATAAATCCTGATTTTACTAGCAACAAAAAGTGTGACTGTTGTTGCACTAGCAGCATTTAAAAGCCATAAACAATCTATCTGTCTATATGTCAAACTATACTCTCCTGCCCTACTTAAGACAAAAAAAATGAATGAATGAAAAAATGTCTCATTACTGTGAAAAAAATTCTGTGAAGAATTAATGCAGTGGGATTTTAATTTATTCATTAATGTGAAAAATCACTGGTTAATGAGAATCCACAATTTCCATTCATCAGGCCTGTGAGTTTTTTAGCCTAGTGTATAAGCAGACTAACTAAAACTAAATTTGCATTTGACTAAATTGACTTATTAACAGGCCCAACAAGTCTGTACTTACTTACTCTGGGTCTTCTACAACATACGGCTATAAACAGGTTGTTACTGCATCTGGGGAGTAAGTGGAGGTATTATGTGGGAGAAGTTCTTAAAAAATACCCATGTTGTTGCCAACAGGGCGGTGTAGAGTATGTTTTTGCTGTACACATTAGGAGCAGCCTACATCCCTACATCTGTAATAGCTGATTCAGGAAAAAGAAAAAGAAGAAAAAATCTGTCCATACTTAAGCAGGCGATGGGACGGCACATGAAGAATGTGATTCATTTGATTTGCTCTGCTTCTCTTTCTACATCCGGTGGCAGCCTTGGATCACTGCTAGCAATCACATAAAAAGGATTCTGACAAGACCATGCAGGATTATTACTGCTGGTAACTGCTGATCTCATGCGCCTTTCTAAAATCCCTACAATGGAATAAAAAGAGATGGAGACAGAGACAGAGGCGAAGGCAGACACAACTCAGGCATCAAAAATAGCACTAACCCATTTACCCTGGATGGATGTTGGCAACATCTTATGAGATCATATACTCCCCACTAACCTATATATATGTATATATGTGTGTGTGTGTGTACTCCTATCATTGTGAGGACAAGTGTGAATTTTAAACCTTTGGAGTGAGGACCATTTTGTAAAGTGAGGACATGTAGGCCGGTCCTCACCATATTTTCACTGTAATGGCTTCTATAGGCTGTTTTTATGCTTTTCTCCAAGTTTCAGAGTGTTCATCAGAGAGATGACAATATGGGAAAAATGTGCGGAAAAACATATTCTGTGTGTATTTCTTGGATACACACAGAGTCAAACATGCTGTTGACTCTAAGCCACCTATCTGTCTTTATAATTTGCTCTCCTCACCTGGCCTCTCTGTCAGATAAGGCTCATATGTAAGATGCATGTTAAAAGAGCACAGCTCCACTATCAGCAGCTACAGGGCAGGGATCATGTGTACAGCACATCATCTCAACGTGTGTGATGTCCTCAGGACCACCAGAGTG
>OMNW01028579.1:0-16095 GCA_900303245.1 Selene dorsalis
GCGCGCACGTTCAGCTCCGTTGACATCAGTGATCACCGTCAGTGTTTGTGCGCCACTTTAAAGCGCAGCTGCAGTTGGTGGTGGAGAAGTTGGAGAGCAGAGCGGAGGCGGCGCGGGATGGGACATCATCATCATCATCATCATCAGCAGCAGCAGCAGCAGCAGCAGCAGCTGGACGGACGTGAAGCTGCTTAGTTCTGTGAGGACGCACACGCGCCGCTCCCTGACACATTGCGCACAACTTCTCAGTTCACGCAAACGCACCGCAGCCGAGCTCCAGTGCGGACCTGCTCCCGAGCAGCAGCAGCAGCAGCAGCAGAGATGGCTGCACTCATTCATTCTGTCACTGTTTGGATGAAACTGATTCTATACCTGAAACTGACGCTTGGCATGGAGGTGGATTTCTTCACACCTGTTCGCGTGCAGCAGCAGCAGCACGAGCATGAAAAGCATCTGCACCGGCGCGCGGAGCAGATGAACGACAGGCAGGTTGTTATTCAGATAAACGCGTTCAAACAAGAGGTTTACCTGCACCTCACGCCGGATTCTAGCTTCCTCCCCCCGGGCACCGTCCCTCCTCCGGAGAGCGGCTCCACAGCATCCAACGCCTCCGACCTCAGGGAGTGCTTCTACTCCGGTGATGTCAACACGGACCCGGACTCCTTTGCCGCGCTCAGCCTGTGCAAAGGTCTCCACGGGGGTTTCTACTACAGCGGCATGGAGTACTTCATCAGCCCGGGGAGGGGTGAGGACGCAGCAGCGGGACACAGGAGCTCTCTGGACAGGACGCACGTCATCCGCCGCAGGAGACGCGCCGCTGCGCACGCGGGCGGCAACTTCACCAGCAGGTGTGGAGTTGCACCTGACGCCGGCTCCACCGCCTCCCTGGAGAAATACAAGTACATGAGTGAGCTGGATAACGACAGCTTAACGGACAGTGTGCTGAAGACCCTGGGCCGGTCCAAGAGGTTCGCCTCGGTCCCCAGGTTTGTGGAGGTGCTGGTGGTGGCGGATGAATCTATGGCTAAGTTTCACGGGGACGACCTGAAGCACTACCTCCTGACCCTGATGTCAGTGGCAGCCAGGCTTTACAAACACCCCAGCATCTTCAACTCCATAAACATAGTGGTGGTGGGCTTCATGGTGCTGAACGAGGCCGACAAAGGACCCAAGGTCTCCAGCAACGCGGCTCTGACTCTGCGCAACTTCTGCTCCTGGCAGAAGAAGTTGAACAAACACAACGACAAGCAGCCAGAGTACTGGGACACCGCCATACTGTTCACCAAGCAGGTAAGAGGCAGCAGCAGCAGGTGGTCAGTTATAGTAGCTATAGTGTTTGCAGGTGAACCCTAACTGATGATGTCACAGTGTTGTTTGTGTTTTCTTGTAGCTGTTGTGCGTCTCTTTGGGTGGACTGTGTGTGTGTGTCTCTCTCTCTGGTCTTTCTGCATCTCTGTGGTCACTTTCTCCACTGCAGCCTGTGCCCAGTGCACCAGTCCATCCAGTAATCCAGCTGTGGACCTGAGCTGTGTGTGTTATCTGCACAGCTGTCCAATGCCCCTCGTTCAGTTCTGCTTTAGCTGCTGTCAGTGAGTCACTGGAAAAGATCAACTGAGCCAGTTCTTTCCATGAAAGACCTCACCTCTGCCTCCGAGGACTAAGAACTGGGTCATTGTCTTGCCTTCACAAGGACCGAAGGAGCGTTTTTATTAAAAAATACCAGGATCTGAATTCATCCGCCTTCATTGAAGTTAACCTGAGTTGACACAATCTGAAGTGTTCGGCGTGGTCGGAGCTGTGACATAATCCCATGTGGCCTCCAGAGCCGTGGCCCCTGACGAGCAGGCTACATCTTTCTCCACAGTCACTAACTCCTCTGACGTCTCGTTGTTGCTGCTTTCAATTAGGTCCAGTTTCTGGCTGCGGCCGGCCATCTGATAGGCTGCACAACCGCTCCCCTTCACTGCACAGCAACATGCAAAAAAAAGAAAAAACACACACACACTTCAAGGTCAAAGCCAGTGAATAATAATAATAATAATAATAATAATAATAATCATCCCAGTGCCGGGAAACATCCCCTCATTTACACCGAGGCCACTTATATATATATATATATATTTATATATATAGGAAAAGTCCATGTCCAGTGTTGTCGTCCTTGTAGGGCACAATGAGCCCAGCTGCTGCCTTGGAAAAACTCTTGTAATAGGTTATGAAGAGCAAGTGGTGTGGAATACACATGGCTGGCAGAAAGTGCGTCTGGCATCCTCAGGCCTCACTGAAACACCGGGTTAACAAGTTCATCATCCACTGTGTGTTCAGACTCACCACTAAAGCACAGGAAAGCTACTTTGATAAAAAACACAATCACACAGGAATAAAGTCAGTGTTAGGCTCAACCAGATGGAGTGAGGATGGATAAAGCATCAGTTAAAACCACTGAGTCATGGCTATTAACAATGACTGGTGAGTGGGAAAAGGCTTGTAACTTTTCCTATGATGTTGAGTGACAAGTCTACAGGAGTCTACAGCTAGGCTACATTGGTTCCTCCAGCTAAATGCTAACGTCAGAATGCTAACATGTTTGGTATTTAGCAGGTGTCATGTTTATCGTATTGAATTAATGCTACGAGTCAGGTGAGGCAGCACACGAAGGCTAGTTGTAACAACTTGGTGCGTTGAGCTAAATGCTGATGTTAGCACGCTAGCTAACATACTCACAAAAATAATCCCAAAAAGATGAGGTTTAGCAGGAGTAATGCTAATCATAACAGATGAAAGTGTGTGAAAATGCTAACATGCTATAACTCTACACTTACTTAAGCTAAGATAAACTGAGCTAACTAATATCAGCATCTTAACATGCTCAGGAAAACAATGCTAACAGCTGTCTACAGCTATGCTAGCTTCTTGTGAGGCAGGGGTTCAACTCAGGACCACTGGTGCTTTGATCTGTATGCTAACATGCTAACATGCTCACAGAAATAATCCCAACGTGCTAATCCTTAATTTTGCCATAACAGCTAAGAGTTTAAAAATGCTAACATCTGTTAATCACATAACATAAAGTCGACTGCTGAGGCCGATGGGAGTGTAGTCGTATATACGTGTAGCCCAATAAGATAAGGGACCAAAGTCATTACAATTCTTCCTGATGCCAAAACAAAAAAATTCATCCATTGAACAGCTGTCACAACCTTTCACTAAAAACCATCAACAGCAACTTCATGGTGGCCCAGGAGGAAAAGTAAAAGAGACTCATCAGGACTTGTCCTCTGGGGATCATGAATGTAGAGTATGACCACCATTTCACAGGATTCAACGTTGTGTCGATATTTCAGTCTGGACTAAGTGGTACCACTCCCATCACGGCAGCCATGTCCTCCGGGATGCTTAGAAGATAACCGCAAAGTCTTTAAAGGAGAAGTTCCTTTTATTGCAACCTGGACCTTATTTCTAGCATGAAATACGTTCATTTACTCACCTGAACAACTTTGGTGTAACTTGGAGTCCTTCGGAAGATATTTAGATCCACTCGCGATCTACGTATATCCATATAACGGGAGTTGTTGGGGCAACGATGCAGCGTCTAAATAAGACATTATCTAACTGTGAAACTCCTTCATTTCACCAATATGTTGTTATGAATCACCGGCACTATTCCCCCGTGAGCTCGGAGCGGCTCAGAGTTGTGTTGTTGTTGTCATCCGGGGTTTTTTACACGGCTTTTCACTGACCTACGACTTCGATGACGTTACTTCCATGCCACTGCCGAAGTGACGTCATCGAAGTGGTGAAATGAAGGAGTTTCACAGCAGATAATGTCTTATTTAGACGCTGCATCGTTGCCCCAACAACTCCCGTTATATGGATATACGTAGATCGCGAGTGGATCTAAATATCTTCCGAAGGACTCCAAGTTACACCAAAGTTGTTCAGGTGAGTAAATGAACAAATCTTATGCTAGAAATAAGGTCCAGGTTGTAAAAGACAGAACTTCTCCTTTAAATGACAAGTGGGTGTTTTTTTTTTTTTAAAAGAAAACCTGGTTCTGAAGTTCCTGTCTGACAACGGCAGACATAGACAATTAGCAAAAGTGGAAGTTCCTCAAGGGGAGAAGAGGAAATAGCAAGAATTAGCCATTAACTAATGGCTTGTGAGGACAAGGCTGTGGTGGAGCTGACATGGTTTTACTTTACCCTGGGCCGCAGGTGGGACTCATCTAGACCTCCCAAACTATCTCCTTACGTCTTACGTCTTACCCAAACATTGGGGGGGAAATCTGTAATGGGCTATCTCCTCTGACCTTCTGCCTCAATATATTTTGAAAGCAGCCCAGCAATAAGCAAACCCATGCGCCATGTGCTTTGTATTAGTGTCCTCTACGGTCTATTAATGCTGTAACCACACAAAACGTGTTTGGAACATGAGGCGTATCTTGATTTTTTTTCATGCTTCCTATGAGAATAATAAAAAAAAATTAACCCTTAAGTCTCTGCGTCACCAGGATCTTTGCGGGGCCACGACCTGCGACACGCTGGGGATGGCCGACGTCGGGACCATGTGCGATCCGAAGAGGAGCTGCTCCGTCATCGAGGACGACGGTTTGCCCTCCGCTTTCACCACGGCCCACGAACTCGGTCAGTTGATTGGCAGGGACTGAACTTTCATACGATGCTTTCTGGGTTTATGCTAATCACACGTAGATGCAGCAGGCCGTAGAGTGAGATGTGCTCAAGGCAAGAGCTGCATACAACCTTAACTTAAAGTGCCAAAGGAATTCTGCAGTCCACTTTGACAGACAGATAATCAGTGTGCAGACTGGTCTGCCTGCAGGGCTGTGCAACTTTCTCTGAGATCTGTACGGCTTATATCCCTGAGCGCTGCAGTGTTTCAGCCCCACCAGCTATTTAATTGCATTTGCCTGATGTTTGTTTGTAAATCAGTCTCTAATTAGGCAGGTTGAAGTAAAACCAGCAGATCTCTGGGTCTTACAAAGCAAGGTTTAGATTTTCAAGCTGTGAAGGGATGTTGATGTGCAAACACTTTTATGGTTTTTGCTTTTTTTTTTTTTATAACCTGTGTGGAAAGACAAATGTGGAATGACTGTTTATTGATTCAGGTGAAGTTACACGCCACAAGTATTTCCTGAGCATCAACAGCTTTGTCTGAAAAACCGTGCAGGTTATCAAGCCCTGATGTGTCCTGGTGAAGTTTCTAGATTTGGCTCCTTCGCGTCAGAGACCAGAAACTGAAAAGATGCCATAGCAGGATACAAGCAGATAAACACTCACATGAACTGTTGTTTGTTAAGAAATACCTCCAGCATAGCCACCACTGAATTGTTATTTTATTGGTTTTCCTACGACTCAAAGTATTTGTGCATGTCCCAGCTGCAGCTCCTTACTGAACTCATCAAGAGACCAGAGACGGTAAAAACCACTGTCTAGTCTAGCAGTTCAATAGACAGCATTAAAATACTGTAGTGTTGGTGCTAACCGTGTTAATAATACAAGTGACTGGTTCTTTTACATTTTCAATAATCAGTTGGTTGTAAAAGAAGCAGGACTGGTGCCTGAGACCAGCTGCACGAGTAAGGCTGCTCGAGGCCCCAAGAGAGGCATTGGTTTACACTAACCTCATGTATGTTAAGTAATTACACCATTTCCCCTCAATATGATCCTGTCCCATGATTGAATGGTTTAGTTTTTCTTTTTTCCCTTTGGAAAGTACTGCATGTTCATATTTAGAGAGGGAAACAAATTCCTCTGGAGCTACGGTCCCCCGTTAGGCCAGCTCCAGAACATGGATGTATGCCATGCTGTATATTCCCATGCATACAGGCATTCCTGTCTGCTGCGTTATCAGCTTCAGACCAGTCCAAGTCCGCTCCTCTTTGTCCAACACAGAGTCTACAGATGCATATTTCAGTGTCATCACTGCAGAAACTTCACTGTGGCCTTCCCGACAACTGTTACTAACTACTTATCGTGTTTTAAATCACAGTGCGACTGTAAATAGATGTACTTGACTCTAACAACAACCGTGACCTTCCGTCTCTGTTCCCACCCCCAGGTCACGTCTTCAACATGCCCCACGACAATGTGAAGGCATGCGAGGAGGTATTTGGGAAACTAAAGGACAACCACATGATGTCTCCCACGCTGATTCAGATTGACAGGAGCCGACCCTGGTCTGTGTGCAGCGCTGCCATCATTACCGAGTTCCTGGACAGAGGTCATGGTTAGTAAACACTTCCTGTATATATCTCTGGACTCAGATGGACCTCTAATTCTGTGCAGGCTTCACGCTGTCAGCTGGGAGTAATCTAAGCCACAAGAAACAGACCTTGGCTCTAATTTATCACAGTTATACTGATTATTTCAGTAGTATGACCGAAGGACAGAAATATTTCTGTGCTATTTTTTTTTCATTAATATGTCTCTGTGGATAAAACTTTGTTTTGCCAAAGTCACAGTCGAATTGTCTGACTGCAGCTTGCTTTACAGTCACAGCTGTGGATCTAACAAGAGCCGATCACATTGGTTCAGGTGAACATCACGGACATCATAACCTGACACTTCCTCACTGTGACTCTGATCTGCTGTTGTTGGTGCTTCTCATTTAGGAGAACTTGATTAAGGAGTAAGTGATCACGGCGTGTTCTGCATCTGTGGTCCACGTCCTCGGTGGTCCAATCAGTCAGGGTTTGAACTTGTTGGAAGAAATATTTTGCTCACACTGGGTTGCAGCTGTAGGATTTCTCTCCCATTAGCATCTTTTGTACGTTTATCTCAGAGTAATAAGGAAAGCCTTTCTGACATTCAAAGGGAACTATGATAATCGTATTGCTATACTCTTTGACCCTTGTCATAAATGATCAGGGCTTTGTAAGAGTTAAAGGAAAATCACAACAAGCTCGTTGCCTCTCAGGGGTTTTGTACTCAGTGTACACCTAACCTCTGAGCATATTCCCATGAAGGACATTTTGGCTGGTAGGCCTGTCGCCGTGTCATGGTTGAAAGAAAGGGTATATTTTCCCCAAAGAGACAAGTTATTGGTTAAAAATAGAACAATCTATCTAAAAGAACATTAAAACTTATGCTACTGTTGCCAAAATACCTTATATGGGATCAAAACTGTGGATCTGCTGTTAGAAATTCTGTTTCCAATCCAATAAACTCAGAGTGATGCGGCTCTCAGCTTCTCTGAGTCCTCTGAGCTTAGAGCAAAGCTCTGTGAACGGTTGGAGAATGACAAACTAATAAAGTGGCTTATGTTGTCAGACTGTTGAATATCTGGGTATGCTTTACTGCCGATAGAAAAACTAGTAGAAAAATATTTGTTAACTGAAGATTGATGCTTAATTAAATCAACTGCAGTGACTCAACAAGAAACACTTAAAGGCAGAGTTACACTTTAAACTGAACAAACACATCCAAGTAGTTTTCAGATGTAATTTCAGATGCTGATGACAGAGTGTCACCACTTCCACCATCAACATTAATAAGTGTATTAATATATCATTCTGCGTTTTTCCTCTGTAGATGCTTTGCACTGTTTTTTTTTCCTGTGAACTCCCTGCAAGTGGATTCTGTGTAATAGACAGAATGAAACACATCATTGGTTTATCGCCTCCACTCACCCAGACCTCTCAGTGTGGAAAACAACACCACTCTGTTCTGCATGAGTAATTGGCTTAATCTAAACATTATCAGGTGCCTGCGCTCTCTCACATGGAGCCACCTCTGCTTTCCTACAGATCATAGAAAACCAACTGCTTCAAACTCATTCATACGTGATTTATATGATCAAATAATGCACAGTCATTTTTGAATATTGAGATAAAGCTACAGATCTAACATGTGTGTGAAAGCTGCAGTCATCACCTCACATGAACTTGTCCAACATCCTTTTGATGAATATTCTTGAAGAGGAAATTTGATCTGAGTGTTGTGAGGACAAGACAGTTTCATATTCCTCAAGTGAGTCAATAACTAAAGTTCATGTTACCCTTTTAGCTGATTCATATTGTTTTCCTACTGATGGAACACTAATGTCTCTGAGCCATTTAAAATGACTGAGGATGCTCCAAAGAAAAATCAGTCACAAAGTCGAGGAGATGGAGATTGAAGGGATCTTTAGATTTGGTGTCATAGAAAATGCATAAAGTAGAAAATAAGCAAACAAAAAACTAAATGTGCATTCACAACTGAAACCAGCTGCTGCTGGAAACAAGGATGAGGCTGAAAATCAAAACAGTGATTAAAAAGGCTGATGAGCAGGAGCCAAAGGCCACAGAAAGCTCAGGTCATGGTGGCTTCAGATAGAAGGATATTTGAACAAGCCACCTCGATTTTAATATCCATATGAGGGAACGCAGCTGCGGTCTGATTTATGACCGTGCTGTTGTTGGTTTGTTTCGCAGGAGACTGCCTGCTGGACCAGCCTCAGAGGCAGCTGTCTCTCCCTGATAATCTGCCTGGCTCCAGCTACAGCCTGCACCGTCAGTGTGAGCTCGCCTTCGGTCACGCCTCCAAACCCTGCCCATACATGCAGCCCTGCTCCAAGCTGTGGTGCACCGGGAAGGCCCGAGGACAACTGGTCTGTCAGACCCGACACTTCCCTTGGGCGGACGGCACCAGCTGTGGCAACGGCAAGCTGTGCTATCGAGGAGCCTGCTCCGAGAAGAACGCCACCATGCACATCAAGGTGAGCACTCACAGATCAGGGCTGCTCAGTCAGTCTTTTAAGGCCACAACTGATGGACCACTTTCCCTCGCAGGTGGATGGCAAGTGGGGGAAGTGGGGAGCGTTTGGAGAGTGTTCCCGAAGCTGCGATGGGGGAGTTCAGCTCGCTAAGAGACACTGCGACAACCCGGTCCCTGAGAACGGAGGCAAATACTGTTACGGCCTTCGCATCAAATATCGCTCCTGTAACCTCAACCCATGTCCTGACACAGGTACGTTCATCTCTGCTGGGATGTGTTCAAACAAGACGGCACACATTCATATATCTGAGAGTGCGTAGTTTCACAATCATGAAACATTCATATTCATCTTACAATATTATTTGAGTGGTTGGCTTACACTCCAGCCAAGGTGATCCAAGAAACATTAACTTTTTCCAAACACGTTGGTTGGTCCTCATAAAATGCATACATGCTATACAGTATATGCAAGAACATGATAACTTTGGGTAGTAGGGCTGGAAAAGCACAATCACAATCCCTTGAGGAGTTGTGAGTCAACTTTACGGTTATTTTTACGTCTCCAGGTAAGAGTTTCCGGGAGGAGCAATGTGAGGCGTTCAATGGCCTGAACCTGAACACCAACAGACTGGGCTCCTCTGTGGTCTGGGTTCCCAAGTATTCAGGAATCTCTCCCAAGGACAAATGCAAGCTCATCTGTCGTGCTAATGGGACGGGGTACTTTTATGTACTTGCTCCTAAGGTGAGTATCCAACTTCCTGTTTACATCTAATCATTCCTGATATCAAATGTGTGATTGTATCCATTGTGTCACTTCCACACCACTACATTTCTGGTTAAAAAAACATCACTTTTCTACATTTCTGTTGGTTTTCAAAGTTACTAAAGATACTAGCACCATGATCATGTGTTGTTTGTGTTTTAAGATGAAAATCTATAAGTGTGGACGAAGCCTCATGAATTAAGATGATTAGACATTATCAGGACGTGTTAATAAGGTAAAGAAAGACAAACATTACATTCACTGCTTTCACATTACCAGCAAATCATAATTACCCGAGGCAGATTTGAGCCTGGTAATTGCTGGCTGTGTTGTGAATGTGGCGGCATGTGGCCTGTGGACAGCAGCTCCGTCAGCTTCCATTATGCTGCTTTGAATAAAAACGTCCTGTCACACTTAGATCTTACTAAAAACATGAGACACGACTTTAGGAAATTCTCTTTAATATTCTGAGCATCTTTTGTGCTCGCTAATGAAATGTGAACTCCTTGTCATTGAACACCTCGTGGCGAGTCAAAGCCTCACAGGAGGTGAAGCTGAAGCATTCATTGAGCCGCACTGTGTTTACAGTAACTCTTTGCCTGGTGTGATTTGGCATTCGTCCACAATGTGAGAAGTAATGGCTAGCTCCATCAGCAACACAGCAGTGAGTGGTGCTGCTGCTGCTGCAGGATGGATGGAGTGGTGAGAAAGGGAAACATGCAGGGACAGTATCACTTTGCAGCTGTGGCCAGTCAGCTACTATTTATGCAACCAGCATGAAAACAAGTATGTAACAGCAATACAAGGCCACATCTCAGTTACTCTGAAGGACACTGCACTCTCCCTCTGCTGCCAGCTGCTTTATTGGAAGTCTACAGAGTAACAACGTCTGTGTTTCTAATCTTTCTTACTGTTGTTCCAACTCACATATAACCCGATGACATCAGCCCAGCATGATGTAATCTCTGAATCCTCACGCCCTGCAGGTTGTGGATGGGACGCCCTGCTCTCCTGACACCTCAGGCGTATGTGTTCAGGGGAAATGCATCAAGGCGGGCTGCGATGGCAAGCTGGACTCCAACAAGAAGTTTGACAAGTGTGGTGTGTGTGGTGGAGACAACCAGGGCTGCAAGAAGGTCTCAGGGATGTTCACCAAACCTGTGTAAGTACTCCAGGAGAGGTTTTCAGGTTCATGTTAAGGGGTTCAAGGCTGGAAGGAAATTTAAAACAGCATTTAAAACTCATGCAGATGTTGTTGGACAAACCCTGGTTGCAGGATTGACCATGGTTTAAAGCAGGAAGTGGTGGCCAAAGACCTTGAAGCAGGTGACAGGGCCTGAGGGGAGACGTGCAGCAACATGTAAAGAAACTACCGTGAAGAACTGTGTTATTAACTGCTGTTGTCTTGGTAAATGTGCAGTGACTGAAACATTGTTGAGGAACTAAAGGCCGATGTCTGTCCTGTTTGGGAATAAAGGAACATCTACTGGCATTTATGGCGGCTTCATGTCCTCAGATATCCAGTGTGTAACTGGTTCTCCGCAGGGTTGTGAACATCATTAAGTTTGCTGAGAAGACAGTAATCGTCGGCCTCTTACAAGAGCAGAACCAGGGTCATGGTGCCAACACTCATTCCTTCAGCTTAATGTTACCAAAACAAAGGACATGATTGTTGATTTCAGGAAATCCCCCACTGTCCTACATTGGCTTGGCTCTGAAACCGCCCTAGTAGATAGTTACAAACATTTTGGGACAGAAGACAGGATCTGTCCAGACTCAAGGGACCTGTCGAAGTCAAAGATTTTTGTCATCTATTCTCAGCATGTTCTTAGGAAGGCCGAGGCTATTCCGGCTCTTCCAGATCATTGTCTATAAATGGAGACAATTTAGTCCTGTGGCTACTCTTCCTTGAACTGTGGTACCCAGCTAAGATGACTCAAAGAAACAACTCAGAATGATCAGTGAGGTACAAATGAAGCCCAGAATTACAGCTACAGGCTTAAAGGCTTGGTTGGAGCTGGTTAACATCTCTGGTCATGAAGTGACCAGCTTGACATAGTTGAACTGTTTGGGAAGAACATGTAGTGCTATGTTGGGTACAAGGTGACTTTATAGGCGATTTTACACCCTGAAGAGATAATATTTTCTTTATTTTGTTTTAATGTATTCATGCTGATGAATAATGCATTGTTTTTATTTTTTTTAAATATATATTCTCACTTCCTCTACAGTCACGGCTACAACTTTGTAGTGACGCTGCCAGCTGGAGCCTCCAACATTGACATCCGTCAGCGCGGCTATCGAGGAATGGTCAGTGACGAAAACTATCTGGCAGTGAAGAACCGCTACGGCAAGTACCTCCTGAACGGCAACTACGTGGTGTCCGCTGTGGAGCGCGACCTACTGGTGAAGGGAAGCCTGCTGCGCTACAGCGGCACCTCTACGTCTGTGGAGATCCTACAGGCTACCAGACCTCTGCAGGAGCCTCTAACTGTGGAGGTGCTGTCTGTGGGGAAGATGACTCCTCCTAGAGTGCGCTACTCTTTCTACATCTCCAAGGAGAACAAGGACGAGAAAGCTCTGCAGAAGGGAGAAAGAAACATCAAAGCGCAGAATAGCATCTTGGTGGACAGCAACAAAGTAGAACTGAAGAAGCAGGTGATGGGTAAGAGGCCAGTTAGTCACTGGGTGACAGGAAGTTGGGATGTTTGCACGGTGACTTGTGGCAGCGGTCTCCAGAAGAGGCTGGTGCAGTGCCAGAGCATGGAGGGGCGCCCTGCAATGGACTGTGACAATGCCGACAGGCCTATAGCAGTCAGAGCATGTGGAGATCCCTGCCCTGTGTGGGATGTTGGCACCTGGTCTCACTGCTCCAAGTCTTGTGGAAGGGGCTTTAAGAGGCGGCCAGTGCGCTGTACGACCGAGAATGGTGGAAGCCTACCCAGAGACCACTGCTCTGGGAGGAGGAAGCCTCAAGAACTGGACCTCTGCAACCTGAAGCCATGTTAGAGCCACACAGTTGCAGCCCATGGCCTTATCTTTGGAAGTCAAACTGATGATTTGACGAGAACTTGAGCCCAAATTGGCCAGACAATGATCCTCTCGCTGTCTTGGGT
Source organism: Selene dorsalis (assembly GCA_900303245.1). Lineage (NCBI taxonomy): Eukaryota > Metazoa > Chordata > Actinopteri > Carangiformes > Carangidae > Selene > Selene dorsalis. Next base: position 12,594 of record OMNW01028579.1, read on the forward strand.
GGAAATACTCTGGTTGCTGGAGGAATCTGTTCTGCAGAAAAAAGCCAGTTGAGACAGAGCGTCCTCCTACGTTGTTTGAAAAGACAGAGCTGTTTACATGAAAATAAAGAAGAAAAGCTTCCTGCTTGCAAACTGTCAAACCATTTGTGGCAGGTTTGGCTTTAGGTTAGTCTACCTCTACCAGGAATGATGACACAATGCCTGAGGAGACGCAGAGACAGTGATCACACACAAACATCGTTTCTACCCATGCAGAGGATGTAGATAAAGATGGAAGTTTGTGAGACTCACACTGTGCTGATATCTGAGAACTGACACTTTTCTCATTTCACTGAGGAACATATCGATATGTGAAACACAGTACTGTATCTGCCCCGTTTGAGACCTGATCGCAGTTCTTACATCTTTGTTTTTTTGTTTGATTTTTTTTGATTGGGTGCTACTGGCTGGGGTCGGCCATTCACAGTCAGTTCATGTTAACAAATGGCTTTACAAGCTTCCAAAATGACAGTCCTACACACTTGAAACAGCCTTAACAATTGGACCAATCATCAAACAATCCTTGACTTTCACTAGAGACCAAAAATCTCAGAATCTTTTTTACAGAAAATCAGCTTACTCAGTGCTGTGGTGTTACCATTGTCTATACAGTAAATGTAGGCTGTTCATATGGTGCAATCATAACGTGTCTTTGCCTGTTCTGCTCCGCTGTGTTCTGTGTTGCCAAAGAATTATAACCTTCGACAAAGCCTTAGTACTGTGAGAGACACGTCTCTGCATGAGCTGGACAGAAGTATGGCTTCCTCAAAGAAGCTTCGCTGTACATCTCAATCATCACCTCCGAAACAAACTCTCAACCTCCCGGAGCTGGAGGCTTTAAAAATAGCTGTAACAGAGTGGAAACAATCAGTCTAATCAATCTGTCAACAGGAAATTGATCTGCAACAACACTGATAATCAATGGGTGGCTCTCGTGAGTAATGTTCAAGCCAAAGCTTTACTGGTTCTAGCTGCTCAGATGTGAAAGTTTTGCTGCTTGTGTCTCTTATGAGATGGTTGACTTTAACTTTTGGACTTTTGGGCTAACAATGGACCAACCAAACTGGTTTTAAACTATCAAGGACCAAAATAAAACCATTAAAAAAAAAAGCCTCATGATTCAAATCCAAATTTCGATTTGAAGGAGTAAATCTCATCAGTATCAGTGAGCCAATCAACATGCAGCTTGTTGATTGGTTGGTTTACATTTCAGTCTACGATATTTTGTTTTCATTAAAACAGGTTTGATGAAATTGCTTCTTGGAAAAAGTATTGTTAGGATCTATATCAAAGTCCATGTCCCAGAACCATTCCCAAAAAACCAAGTATCAAAAAATATCCATGTAGATTTCTTAAACCATTCCTAAAGCATGAACCACCGAATGTCAGTCTGTTCAGCAGTGTTAACAGTTATTCAGTCTACTGGATAAACAAGTGGCAAACAGCTTCTGTTCCCCATGAAACCGACTCATGGTGAAATCAAAGGCAAAGTCCACTCTAAAACACAACCAATCAATCACCAGACTGATGCTGTCATCGTTGTTTGGATGGGACTTTTAGTGTATGTCCAACATAGCTGGAGATATTATGGAGCTCAAATGGATGGACAGTTTTAAAACATTTGGTTCATCAGACATCACATAAAGGTTATCGATAACTCCTTCTGCTTTAAGATGACAAGTCCTATTATCCAACAGAAAAGTCGTCAGTCTTAATTCCCGGTTTGTTTTGGTTCAGAGGGACCAGTTATACCGTCTAAAAGATGGTTTTGTACAGTTAGTTTTTTTTCACATCATGTACAGATAATATTATTTTTGACAGTTGTCTTTTGTATTGTATACTATGTATACATTCATCTAGCAGCATAAAATAAAGTATATGTATGAGATTATACCCATATGCTGAATCGTGACTGATGATCTGTCTGAAGTCTCAAGTTTTTTATGATTCACATCTTTCATATTGAGTCAATAAGGATGTACAACTTTACGGATATCTGTTGTCTCCTGAACGTCTCCCTGTGCCCCTGCAGTATCCGTTACATCAGATTTGTGCAGTGCCCGCGGTCTCTCTTTACATAAGATGAGACGGTCTTGACATCTCAGCTCTTCTCCAGCTGAAGCATGACCGATGAAAACACACTCATTCATCCACTTTGGTATTCTGCTGATTCAAGCTCTGTTGTCGCAGCTGTACTGTAATAACACACCCGGCTTGGCCAGCGCCTGCCCAGCGAGCCTGACGCATTGTTGGACAGATGTCTTTCAGACTTGGATGCCCTCACCCCGAGGATTTGACCTACGTGACGGTTTAAAGGTACTAAAATCAATATTTGTGGAGAGAAGACGTGGATGAGTCATTTTCTCAAACACAACGCAGACGACATGTAACCGTTTCCACACGCCAAAGATAACGAACCGTTACTACCCATTAAACTGATCTTCCTATATAAAACCGGTGCCTCTTTCACTTCATTAACTCAGGGTGAGATCGGGGTGAAAGGTGATTTAAAGGCCAAATTATGCATTTTGCTGTTAACGTAATCCCAAACTGCTGATTTACAGTCAGATAAACAGATTAGGTTTAAACTCAAGTGGGACGAAAAAGGTCACATTTCTGAAAACAAAGATCCAAGACAATCTCACTGTGGAAGAAAGAGTTTGAGTTTTAACGCCGACGTCATCGTTAGCAACTGTTTACCTACCAGTCAAGAAGAAGCACTTGTTATTTGCCGATACGGATTCACTGTTGCGTCAGGAAGTATCTGTGCAGAGGATGTAGTATAACCTCTTGTAATGTAAACACGACGATGGCTGAAGTCCTTTAGGAGTTTGCATCATCGTGGACCATCTCCTCCGTGTGACACAGGATCCGAGTGAGTCAAGATAGATCAGTAGATGTTTGAAATCTGAACCTTAACTGAAAACTCAATCTGCACAATACTCATTTTGCCATTTGCGGTTTTATTATTGCTTTTGCACACAGTTCAATGCATCAGCTCGTTAATATTCTGGATTTTTCTTTTTTGGAAAAGACAAAACCCACAACGAATTGATCCTACAACAACTTTAATGTGTGTAGTCAAAGCCGGGCTGAGAGACAGACCTACATACTGTTGGTTTGCTGACAATTACAACAGAGTTTCCAGTCTTGTCCTTTCATTAGGATGCTCTGTCTCAAGTTCACTTGCTCTCTGTAAATATTTATCAGCATGTGAGTTTGTACAAGTTTACAAGGTCCAGCTCAGTAGATGTTCGACTAAACCAAATTCCCAGATGCTCTGACTTCCATGAGATCTCACCTCAAAAGCCAAAACCACAGAGCCTGTAAAGCAGATGTGCTTTGTGTCCTTTTTTTTTTTTTTTTTAAATAGATATCCAACGTACTGAGTCGGTCCGTGCATCCTGTGAAGGCAGTTTGCTGAAAATACAAACAACAATTCTCTCGTCATCATGATAATTAT
>OMNW01028599.1:0-26168 GCA_900303245.1 Selene dorsalis
CGGGACCCGAACCGGAATCGGAACCCGAACCGGGACCGGAACGGGGACCGGGATCCGAACCGGAACCGGGACCCGAACCGGAACCGGGACCGGGACCGGGACCGGAACCCGAACCGGGACCGGGACCGGGACCGGAACCGGAACCCGAACCGGGACCGGGATCGGGATCGGGACCGGGACCGGAACCCGAACCGGGATCGGGACCGGGACCGGGATCGGGATCGGGACTGGAACCGGAACCGGGACCGGGACCGGGACCGGAATCGGAACCGGAACCGAGAACCGAACTGAAACCGGGACCGGAACTAGGACCAGATCCGGGATCCAGACAGGGACCAGAACAGTTCAGACGCTTCCGACGACATCTGCTGTATTTGACTTTACATGGCTTTGAACTATTTCCTTTCAAAGACTTGAAAAGTGACATAAGTCAAAAAGTCCAGCTACACACTACTCCAAAATGGCACCCATGAAAAACCCCTCACTTCACTAGTCGTGTATTTTAATGCCGATTGTTTCACTTTGTTTCTTAAAGAATCTGAGGTGGGACATTGAATCAAGCGGTCATCTAGTGGGGGAAAGTTACAAGTACTTCTCTCTAAGTGTAGCAGAAAGGGTGGTCCTCATTCCATCTCCACACTTACCTGGAGCTCACTATGATGCCCATACAGGAATGTGTGTGTGTTTGTGTGACATGTGATTCGATCTTGACAAGTAAAGGCAGTTAAACAGCAAGGGCACACATGAAGAGAGAGACGGTGCCTGACCGGAGAGGGCAATGTGAAAGCATGGACGGAGGGAGCTGAAAATGTCACAGTGAAGAAGAAAAAGAATGTTTAGGCTGTGAGGGATGAGAAGAGAAATGCAATCTGGGTCCAGACAGAGGTGTAACAGACCAATTTGTTTGTGGTGTAATGGAGAGAGGATGGCTTGGCCCAGGTGATAAGTTGGCCAGGTCTTGGCCAGGCTGGACTGGGAGGATAAGCGTGGTTCTGAGGGCTGTGTGGAAAACATAGAGATAGAGCAGCTGGGAAAGGAAGGTTAAGTTAACTGGAACACAAAAAGCATAAATGTGATATTTCAGCGATATAAAGCAGACAACTTATTTACAAAGCTGTTGGGGAAAGTTCAAGTCAAGTCTCATAGTATTCTGCACAAGTCCTGGTCAGGTCTTAAGTTTGTCACATCCAAAGCCAAGTTACAGAAGCCAAAAAGAAACCAGTGCAAGGGCCTTCATGGGTTTGGTGCATTGCCAATCAGATGGCAGACAGAGCTGTTGCCTCTGTAAACTAACCCCCGGCTATGGAGACCAGGATCTGAGTTCTACAGCTTCATTTTACAGGCAGTGCACAGGCTGGAGCTGGTGCTGGAGATCAAGTGTTACCAACTGTCTTTTGAAACTCACTAAAAGAACACTATAGACTATGAAGTAATGAAATTCATTGGCACCTCTTCGCAAAACATTTGGTTCTTGGAGCTTGTTTACGTAGTGACTACTCATAGGGGCTCAAGTGGACTATAGGGAGCTAACACACAAACATCGCAGCCAGTTTCAGAATCCTGTTGAGGCAAACAACATTGTTCAAGCTAATAAACAAGTTTGTTGGCATGCTGTTCAAACAATGAATTTGAACAGCTGATTTCTTGAGGAGGCTGAACTAAAATAATATAGGCTTTGACGGCTTACTCTGCTGTAGAGCGCTCTGACTCTCTCAGCCCACAATGATTGGTAACCATGACTTATTGCTGTAGGTCAACAGTGAACTAGTTGAATCAAGTCTACTTTGTTCCCCACACAACAATCCACCAGCACAGTTTTGCTCAATTAATTGTGAATAGGTCTCAAGACAAATCGTAAACCTCATCTGATACCACAATGATCAGATGCAGTCAGTTGCAATAGACATTATCAGATTACATTTCCAATAAGGCCTGGGAATGCCTTGAGATCTTCCCCAGAAGACCATAAAATTATTAAAATGCCCTTTTTATCCTCTTCATTGACTTTCTAAGCAGTGGTGTGTTTAATAGCCCAGTTCAAGGCCTGCCTGCTGCTGTCCCGTCCAGGTTTTATTGCTCCCGTGTGAGTCCAAAATTTGGTTTTCGTATCAATCATTAACACAAATTGAAAGACTAGTGACTTGCTTTCAAGTTAAGTCCTCAGGCAGTCAAGTCCCAAGGAAATCAAGTGTCCCTGTGAACAGGTCTATGTCAAGTTTGAAATATTTACTTTCAAAACTTAAATCTACTCTGCTTGGCTCTTTTGAAACTATGTGACCAGAATCAATACGGTGTTAAATTGGAATCTGCTAAAAGTGGGGGAAAAAAGAAGTAAATAAATAAAAGCTCAGAGGTTGTTTTCATTGCTCACGTACACCAGTACTGGAAAGACAAGATCCTTGAATAAGACAGATGTTTTGTGTACAAAGAAATAAAACATGTGGAATTTCTACTGGCAGGCTTCTGGAGTGAGGCTCGGCTTCTCTGTCATGTTTGGATTACTGCTATGGGCCAACTAGATTGGCAGCTGGTGTTACTGGGAAGAGCAGGAGAGTAAGAGCAAGAGGTCAGGGCCAAGAGGTCGAAGTTGACCCACCAGGAGAGGATGAAGGGAAGAGGAGGGGAGGAGAGGAGGAAAGTGATATGGGACGAAGGGACCTAGAGCACTGACACATGGAGATGGAGGAGAGAAAGGGAGGGGAGGGAGGAGAGGATGGGGGCAGAAAGGTGACACGCTCAGACAGAGGGAGAGAGAAGGATGAGGGGGGGAGATGGAGAAAAGGATGAGGGGAGTAGGGGATACTGCTGATCCACCGGTTTGACCTTGCAGACAGTCAGTAGTAGTGGTAGCTTGGGTGTGTGTGTTTGAGTACACACATGTTCATACGCACATATGCCTGTATGTGTGTGTATGTGAGCGTGTGTGTGTGTCAGAGAGAGTGTGTGAGTGAGTGTTATTTCCAGTATGAGCAAGCCGTGCCTTATTTTCCAGCCAGGGTCACATCACTACAAACACAAAACAGCTCCATCCCTTACACCACAAAGAAAGCTTTTATGTCTGTAATCTCAACAACAATCAACAAATCAATGACCAAAACACTGTGCTTGGATGATTGGTCAAAGTATCTGTGGAAAGGCTCAACTATGTTTCTACTGTCACTGCCACTTACTTGATAGTCTGTAAAAGAAAGAAGAAAAAAAAACTCTTTGCTTATTATGTTGTTGATGTTGTTTTTAGCTGTGTATGTGCGCGCTCGCGCGGTGTGTGTGTGGATGTTGACTTTGAATTCAGCTTGTACCTGTTTAAAATTGGTTAACATAAAAAAACAAGAAACCTAGCAGCTAGAAATATATTTCTTTGCAGCCGTGCTAATGAGATGTTGTGATGAACAGGGGTATGAAAGCTGTTTTTGGACCAAAGATATAACAGATGCTTTATACTCAAATATTCAAATCCAAACTATCTGTATCTTTTGTTTTATTTTTTAAACATGGATTACATCTATGAGGTGTTTCTGAATTTACAGGTTTCCAAAAGAGCCAACATGAGCCAGAATTCTACCCACTCAACAGTTTTATTATGCAACGTAACCCTAGTGTAAGAGTAAAGCCATTAAAATCAGTGTACAATCGAGGCAAATTAAATTCATAGAGAAGTCAACAGTTTATATTTTTTTAAAAATTTCCATGTTTCGTCTATGTACATATTTGCTGAATTAAGGCGCAGCAAAAGTTGTTACTGAGGATGGCAATTCTGTAAGTTGTAAATGTTAAGTTGCTAAGGAGTGGATTTTTATTTCGTTTGCTCATGGTCATACAATCCATTCCAGTGTTTTCTGAGAAAGCCGGCGGTATAAAACCAGTAATGTGATGGTAGGTTATACATTATTCAAATAAATCTTTTTCAACCTGTCAACCGAATGTCTCCCTACTGTGGATGTATGCAACATTAACAATTATTAAAATAGCAACTGCAACCGAGTGTGGATGAGTATGAATTATTAGAAGGTGGTGGTTGTCTGTCTACTTTTCCCCAGCTTCAGTTACACAGCCTGACTCCTTCAGACGGTTTCTAAAAAGTCACAGGGAAGCAGCTAATCAACCAAATACTTTGTTGTTTGTATAATCTCAGTGTTTCACAAGATAGAAGATTAACAGGGCAGTCCCCTACTTCATGTTTTTGTTGAAGAAGAAGAGGAGGAGGAGAAAGAGGAGGAGGAGGAGGAGAGGGAACCCCCTTTACCCAAAGCAAATGCTGTTGACTTTATAATTACTGCAAGCTCACATTAAGGTAAACCTAACGTACAAGTTTATGATCAGACATTCCTGTTCTTCGTGTCTCAAACTATGTGGAATCTTCTGATCTGTGAAAAGACAAAAAAAAAAAAAAGGTTGGTTATTGTTGCTAACTCTTGTCTCGCCAGTGTTTAGCCTCAAAATATTGCCTGTGCGTCAGGGCCACTGCCACAGTGCAACATATCGACCATTGTTTGATTAATGACGATGGCTAACTGTACTGCAATCATCTCTCATCCTCTGGTAATCGCAGTCTCACTCGCCCATCTGTCTGCTCTACTTTCAAATCACCACCATCTACCTGCCAACCTGTCTGTGACCAGGGCCCGAGTAATGATCCGATCTGCCCTTGTTTCTTGGTGTAAAAATAGTCAGATACATAATTAACATCATCGCTCATAACAGCTCCAATAACTGGCTGTCTTGTGGGGGATGAAGGATGAGGGTTCGGCTCATCTGAAGGCAGAATGCTGTTAGTCCAAAAACTACTCAATCATCCCGTCTTTACACTTCCTGCATGGCAATTGGAAGGTTGCCAAACACTGCAGTTCTTTATTTGGACTCAATTTAGATGGTTTGGCGCCCAGGCTGTCTGTGTGTGTGTGTGTGTGTGTGTCTTCTTTCTCCCTGATCACTTTCTTATTCACTCCTTTTCTGTTCACTCTGCTCATCTCCTCCACTTTCCTCTCCTTCTGCCATTTGTCTGCCTCCTACCATCCTTTCCCTCTGTTTCTCTTCCATCTGTGGCTTCGCTACGCATTTCGCTTTATCTTTTTTTCTTTCGTCCTCTGAAACTCTCGACCTCCTCTCGCCACTTCATCACTCTTCTTCCCTTGCTTTGTCTCTTATTTCATCTTCTTCTCCTGCCTCTTGAATCATCGTTTTACCTGACAGTCTTAGCTGGCCGTTAGTCTGCCCAGGTTGAGGGGTTATGGAGTTCACTGCGCTTTCACAGAGCCAGCTCGGGTCCTTTGCTGCAGAGACTGTCTCGTCTGGCTTCCACAGGCAGGCTGGGAGCAGTTAGCTAAGGACGGGCTCATTATTTGTCACACAGCCTGTGGTGGTCTTCGCACACTCACACACAGGCACACACACGAGACCAGGTTATTTGGCTGGACAACGACATGACTGACTCATTAAAATCTGAAAACTCAAACTGCGAATCCATCACTGATGCTGCAGGTGGTATGAAAAACATGTATGGCTACTTCTGTGGGAGCTCATTTCTTTTTTACCATGTAAGAGAAATATCAACTGTGTGGTCAGCAGGCTTGCAAAAGTGAACTAATAGCTTTCTGCAAATCGGTACTGACTTCTCTCACCTTCTCTAAAGTTTTCATCTGAGAGCTTCCACTTCTCACTGTAGTTCCTGTACACTGTGTACTTATGGCACTGTTAAACTTTGAAAGGTACATATCCCAAATGCAGTTGTACAACCTCACTTATCAGTAAAGTGCTGCTCATATGCTTTGCCAGTAAGTTGCTGCCAGGACCACCTTCAGACGGTGTGTGTTTTTTTCCTCCGTTCCTATAAAGGTGGCATCCTCAACACAGGAGCTCAGAGTGCATAGTTATGTATACACAGCACAGTCAAGGGTTTTTTCCTACATCTCATTTCTTGTTTTTTCTCAAAAAAAACTTGAGAAGGATAATGGTTTTGTAGTTTTTGGTGTTGGTTTTTTTTTTGTTTTTTTTTAAAGAATGTATTATCACATTTCATACTTGAAGACGATAGTACATTTTCTTATATATTCCCAAGATAAGATAATACTGCTAAACATGCTTCAGGTCTTTGAAGAGGACACTGCAGGGAAAACAAATGAAATACTTTATATTAACAGTGAACACTCTGCAGATACTCTCAGCACAAACCTTTTGCTTATGCAGAGAGCAGTGTGGCGATACATTCATTAAGTTGATAAAAATGTAATTTGGACACTGCGCGCAGTTTGGCTGTAGAAAAAAAAGGAACAATAAAAAAAAGTCAGCCTTCCTATTGGCTGCCAAAGCAGATGCCTATATGGCATATTCGCCCAAGAAGTGCATTCTTGTGATCCTGTTTGTTTACACCATGTTTCCAGCAGAATTGACTTGTCAGGCCAGGCAGAGGATTCCAGTGAATCAGTGGTGTTTTCAGTCGCTTGTTATAAATGTCTGAGCCCTGGGCCTGGCAAGACCTGCTTGGCCGTTCTGCTGAATAGTTGCCTGTCTCCCTCCCTCTCTGTCTCGCTCCCTTTATGCTCCTCTGCCATACCGCCGGGGCCGATTCTACCATCTGATAGTAGTCCAGTGAGTTCAGCACAGCTCCAGCTCGGAAAGAAACTTCCCAGAACAAAGAACGGAGCAGTGACCTGGCATTCCACTGCTGAGGAGCAACTGCCAAGCCTACTGAGTGAAACCTCCCCACGGCCAGCTCCCTCTTCCCTCCATCCTTCTGCCCCACTCTTTCACCCCCTCCTACCCTGCTTCTCTGCCCCTTTTTTACTCCACTCCATCTGACCGCTACAGGGATACACAGAAAGGCATAGAGAGCCACAGAGTGTGTGAGAGAAATAGAGCAGACGAGCCCTCGATCAGGATGCGAGCGGTGCTTGACTCTCCCAAGCACACAAACAAACCTGTCTGCTGGAGAGTTTGGCACACATTGACCTGACCTTATGGTCAAGAGTTCATGTGCTCTTTGACAAACTGCAGCTCCAAAGTTTCTCTTCACCTCTTAAGTGCATGGCAGAGAATATCAATAAGGATCAAGAGTGGCATGCCATCAGAGTCATACTGTGTTTCTATTAAGACCTGTAACAACACAGGGGGTCATAATAGGGAAAAATTAGGCACAAACTGTTTTCATCTAAGTAATAATAATATCCCTGAAATCCAGTTGAAAGCCATCTCATAGCACAATTCTTGGATTGTATTGGTCCGGTATATACGCCAGAGGAGCATCTTGGTCCCATTGAACCCAGCTTTGTCAATGTTGACACTGTGGTTTACCTGCTGCTGATTCTCTCCAGTTTCTGTTTGGCTATTTGGGACTCAGGGATGCAGACTAACCCCTGTATCGGTGTGTGTGCAAATGTTGTCATAGACAGTCAAATCCAATTCACAATCCACCACAACTGGCAAAATCCACAAGTTTCAATTTGTCCATATTCATGCTGGATGATTCTGCCAAACCTCAAAATGTACTCTTGTTGTCAAACTTTCATTCATTCATTAAAAAAAAAGGTCACATGTGTGACAGGACAAAACCTTTTTGTCTGCGTCCACCACACTGACCTCTGTGCCCTCTCTAAATACAGAGTACGCTGCTTCCTGCATTGGCACTGAATACTGGTGCTGGATGGAAATATATCGTTTGAGTTCACTATGAATTTCTGGGCTGGAGGACATGATATTTAGCCTGTGAGATGGAGATCTTCATGGATATTATGGAGAAGCCAGATCCGTTTTTCTGGCCTCAGCTAAGCCAGGATCACTCAAATGCAACTACACAACTGTACACCACGAATTACACACAAATCCACATAGACATGTTTGCTTTAGTTAAGACCTGATGTAACCCACCTCTCTGGTTTGCTATCTCCTCCTCACAGAGCAACTCGACATGCACAGGAAGACACTTTGTTTTGAGGTAAATTGGTATTTTTTTGGCTGAATATTACTCACGGTGTGTCAACATGCACAGTGACAGAGACAGAGAGACCAATTTCTTCCCCTAAAAAATGCATTTTAATAAGCTGGCAGTAGCTCAGAATTGGTGGAGAAAAACCATCCCAAACCAGACCTGAAAACTGATAAATTTTTGAGACTCTTCAGGCAAAGGGAGAGAGGAGAGAGCAGCAGAACTATACGACTGTGAAACTGATGAAAAATAAGACACTGGCAGAGTTTTTTGGAAATCAGCTCCCCTCATGTTTCTGTCTTTTTGTCATTTGTTCAGCATCTCTCTTGAAGGTGCTTTTAACATTTCCCTCCTGTGCTGACTGTCTGAGATGACTTTTTTCTTCAACCCCAGAATTTTTCCTAAATAAGTCCTAGTCACAATAAACATCCCAGCAAAACTGTGTTTCAATCATATTATAAACGTTAAAGGCCATTGACACAATAATCCCAGGAAACATTGCTCAAGATTCCCTTTGTTGTGAATGTTTGACACGAAAAAACGATAAGAGTGAAATATTGCTGTCTCATATTTTGTCCTTGTAAACTTTCATTTACAAGCCTCATCAGAAAAAAAGTTGATGTGCACACTTTGAATTGCACAAAAGACAAATGTTGCAGGCATACATCCCAAATTTGGCTGGCTGGGTGCAGCACATGGTTTTCATCGAGTATTTTGTTGCAGGTAGATAGAAACTGCCTCTACCTTTAATTAGAAAAACAGTCTCTTCCAGGGAAGTGACACCGGTCTCTTTCACTGGAGAGGAAGTGTGGCATATGGATAGTGAGCTACAGTACCTGGTGCAAATGTGTGTGGGTGTTCAAATGTGTTACAGTTTGTTGGTGGGTGTTTGTCAGTCTAACAAACAAAACCATTTAAAACCATCTGCCTTGTTAATGGGGGAGCATGGTGCCAGTAGATGCTTTGATAGCAACCTTTGAAACTATGGACATCTGTGTGTGTGTGTGTATGTGTGTGTGTGTGTATGTGTGCATCTTGTTGAGAGAGATGGCTCCATCTGTTTGTATTGTTTCTCTCCTTGATTGCTCTGCTTGCAGCAAACTTGTATTGTGGGGCTGTTTTATTTTTGGAAGACACACCTACATAAACATACCTGCAAGGAAGCTTTGCACACACACACACACACACACACACACACACACACAGAGAGAGAGAGAGAGAGAACTGAGTGACATATCCTTGTGAGTACAGCATGTGCACAGATGTGTATTTGGGACAAAGGACACAAATAGAAAACTTATGAAATGCCAGTAACTGCAGTAGTTAAAAAGACTCTTTGTCCTTTTTCCAAACAACTACAAATGTGTGGATGATGGAAGAACTCCATTATGAGGCAGCCCAGAGGCCAAATGTTCGATTCAGCTTAATTATGCTATATTTATCATAACGTAACTATTGCTTAATCTTCAAGCTAGATTTAACATATTGAATGTACTCCTTTATTCTGTCACTTCCTTTCCGCCGCAGGGTTAATTCAGCTGTGTTGTTTTCTGTGCAAGTGTGTACTTCAGTGTGTATGGAGTGTCATGTCCTGTGATGTCAGTGCATACATTTGCGAAATGGCTCCAGGGATTCGCAGAGACATAAGGCAGAGATGGGGGCAAAAGGTTAATAAACACACACATGCGTGCTTGCACATTCAAACACGCACAGATATGGGAAAACACCCACCAGAGACCAAACATGTACATTCAAATGTCATTATTCCACTGTTGTGTTTCATTCAACTAGATTAATAGACACACTGAACAGTCCTGTAAGTGCAACCCATACTGTGGAGGAGATGTCTGAGCTCAGTGGAGCAGAGGCCTAAGTTCACAGTGTCTCTTTCATGCCGGTGCTGGGAACATATATATATGCTCAAACCAGCAGTAAGCTCATGGACACACATGCATACAAATACTCGTGTATCACAAACACTGCACGTGTTTTGACCCTGGGGCTAGCGGTACACTGCAAGAGTGGCTTGGGGCCAAGAGGGACTTCACTCTGTCTCTGTTCATATTATTCAAAAGAATAAAGCTTTTTTTTCCTAGTAAATTGAAATTCGAAACAAAATGCCTATTAAGAGCTAAGAGACCTCCCTGGAGGAAAGAGTGCTGGCATTTAACATGCAGACCCAGTGTTCAGCTCCAGCCCTTTCAAAAAGCAACACAGCCAAACCAATCTCCCTGAGAACGGCACAGCAAATTTCTTGTGGATGAGTTTCGGCTGGAGCCCAGATATACAAAGTGAAATGAAGGCTTCATGGTTTATCAAAGCAGCCATAGTGTTTATTCTACTAGGAGCAAACACACACGCTGTCTAATAACACTGGCAGAGGATATTTCCTCCATCACATATACAAGAGGACCTGAAAGCTACTGTATGGCCCTCAGTGAAAATTTGTGTCAACAGGCTTATATATTCAAACAGAGGTGAGTGCATGTTGCATTGCACATGATATGAGACCTTGTATGGCAATAATGGTTCAAATGGTATGAAAAGTGCTCACATGCACGCGTCTGTCGGCTTTCATAATTCAGTTTTCACGTTAAACCGCTGGAATGAGGAACTGTGTTTGACTCATGACACTTGGTAAACAGTCGGGTGTGACTGTGTCATGCAATGTAGCTATGTTAATCCTCTCAGGGGTCAGTGGTCAGTATTTTGAAAAAGACTTATTTGCGCAGAACAATGAGACAGTCATAACATGGGGACTGCCAAGAGAAGCTGAGACAGTCTTGACGGTCTTGGGATCAAGTGAAAGCATGAAAACACATTTTAAAATGAGAAACTTGCGAGAGCCAATGAGATCGCATCGTGTGGCATGTGTCAAATTTGAGCTGCCATGTTTTCTTTAATATTCTCTCAGTGTGCAACCGTGGCAATAATGCAACCACACTGTAACGCCTACAAAATATGTTTATGTATGTTATTCATGTTGCCAAATGTCTTTTGAGGATGCATAATTTCTTCCAGGATCATATTTAGCCTTATGAAGTGTGACAGTCCGAGAAGTGTGACATCCTTCGACTGTGCAGGGAAGGAGTCAATGTTTAGGCATACAGAGAGCGTGGCTTTCTTATATTGGATTAGGCCACTAAAAACACCTAGTCAAGGGGAAAATGTGTGGTTTGGTTAGATAATGAACAAATCAATGACACAAAAACCTTGTGGCTGAAATCAGCGTTCCTCAACATTTAACCAAAACCACACTCTTAGCTCCCATAACCTTACCCATGTTCTTTGATTTACCTAAATTATCCATAAAAAAACGTGAATCATTCTTCAGTTGCAAGGAGTCAATACTGAAGAGATAAAAAAATATATATATTTATTCACAGTGGACATCTTGCAAATACAGTACATTCAGTGTGAACATTTTGCACTGGCAGCAGATAAACATTTTCTCATTATGTTAATAATTCAAAACAAACATAATCTGGGTGACATAAAGCTTCATGATTATGCAAATGAATATGACCATATTCTTTAGGAAACTGGTCTGTTTAATGTTGTGCTTTCACTCTTATTTTATATCTCTGGCAACATTAGCATGACGAGGCATCAGGCTGTTTTCTTACACAGTCTAGTATTAGGTACTGACTGTGAGCACACTTGTGCAGAAACACTACTTATCTAAGTCCCTTTGTGCCACTGCTCCCAGTGGGCTGCATTTATTCTTTGCCTGTTTATTTGATGTTGATGAAAGAGTGGATCAAGTCCAATCGCATCAATCACATCAAAGACCTGCTGTGTAACGGCAGGAATGCCACACACACACATACACACATAGGCGAGCAGGCACACAATCTCATAAACCTTTATAGTTTGATCAGTGTCCTGATCTTGAGAGGAACTTATTTAGCCCTTTTCAGAGGAATACGAAACAGTCGATGGAGACCGTGTGCTTCACAGCAGTATCTCTAGGCTCTACCAGCATCCTCCACGGCTACACTAAATGCAGACAATATGTATTCAGGGAGAAAGGAGGCAGGAGTGTAACTCTATAGTCTTCATCAGGGGGTAGAAGTCACACTGTCTCTCTCTCTGCCGTGCCACACACCCTCATCGCCCCATCTCTACTTTAGTATCCTGCACCTCTCATCGTTTTCGGCTTTGCCACAAACAAATGGCAAACATGCTGAGAAAGAAGCTACTCTGATAAACAGAGAGAGAGAGAGAAAGACAGGGGTAAGATACAGGGCAGACTAAAAAAGACAGCCCTTTATTTCCCACAGGTCAGCTGACACTTTCTCTCCACTGTCGTGGGCATTCTCCATACCCAGCCCTCCACTGCTGGATGGACAGACGTATGAGTGTCTGTGTGTGTGTCTGATGCGATGGGCATGACGAACATGATACATCTCATCACATGCTTCTCCTTAGCGGATTAACAGGCAGGCTTCCAACAGCATTTACGCCAATGCTCCTGTGGGGACTGGCTTTGTGCAGGCAACGGGAAAATTCAATCACTGCCTAAAGTATGGGAACGGGCGGAATGAAACGCTACTTTGGTTCCATTTCCGTGTTAACCGCTGTTTTTCAAGGCTGCAAATGAGGAAAGAGAAAAAGGGAAAGAGAGAGAGCTGGGGAACAACTTCTCAATCTGACCCGCTCATATTTCTGAGCCTTTACTGAGGAACAAGGTTGTGGCAGGCTGGATTACGGAAATCGATCATGAGGACACACCTGGTGTCTGATGTCTGCACATGGTCTTAAATCCACATTAAATGTTGCTTATTAATCTTGATACTGATATGGAAGCGATCTCATTCAAAAGGCATTTCCAGATATAAAGGCCCCACAGCTACATGTCACATATAAATCCCAGTGGCGAGTATATGGACTGCAAATATGTAGCTTTAATCAACTCCCTTTTCATAGCTATTGGAACATGACCTTAAACTGAAACACTTGGATAAGCTATACAAGTTATACTGATTACTCACACAAGTTTGCCAAGATAGCTGAATGCACAGTACAACAACTTCGCTTTCACATGAAGTTCAAACTGATAAATCGCTAAATTGTAACGCTACAGAATCATCCTTTTCTCTAGCTGCACTTTTATATAGATGTAGGAATGAGGCATGGTGCTATTCGTGCAATACAAGGTCATATTGAGAAATAACCCTTATACGAGAGCTAAGATGCTCTAGAAGTAGTGCCCCATATGCAGAGGCCATAGACCTCGCTGCAGCCGGCCCTAGATCGAATCCCGCATTGAGCGGCCCTTTGCTGCATGTCATTCCCCCTCTCTCTGCCTCCCAATTTCCTGTCTCTCTCAACTATACTATCAAATAAAGGCAAAAAGCCCCAAAATATACTTAAAAATAAAAAAAAGTACCCTCCACTCTCCTGGTGTCACATATACTCCAGATTGTCAGACAAATG
This sequence comes from Selene dorsalis, assembly GCA_900303245.1. Lineage (NCBI taxonomy): Eukaryota > Metazoa > Chordata > Actinopteri > Carangiformes > Carangidae > Selene > Selene dorsalis. Next base: position 13,358 of record OMNW01028599.1, read on the forward strand.
AAAATAACAGGTAGAGAGTTTCCAACATTGTACTAGAGCACAGTATGCCTACTTAAGAGTGTCTACAATATACCCGACATCTGTTCATGCATTTATGCCTCAGAGGATATTACCACGTTGATAGGTATCTCTTAAAAACATCTGCCTGGAAAAACAGCCCAGTCCCAGGCTCAATAACACAATTGTCAAATACACTCGAGTATGGTTCGCCAAGCTTGCCAAGATCCAAGGGGAAGATCCCGATGTCTTAATTTGATCACTATATTACCTACGCCAGTGCAAGCAATATGAAAGCAGCTGTCAGGAAACCAAAGGGCATGCAGTTTCGAGAAGACTCACAGTGTTCATTATATGTCCTAACTGACTGTTTCTTTGCTTCCTTTGGTTTGATACCTGTGTGTGTTTAAGAAAACAGATCTATGATCCATTCTTGAGTGCGTCTGACAGTTTTGTCACTGAGCCTCTGAAGACAGGCATTTACTTGAGTAGATGTCAGATAACGGAAGCAAAAACTGTCAAACGATTTCAATTAGCCTCTCAATTAACTGTACTCCAGATAAATGTAGCATGACACAGGTGTCGTTTAAAACAAGTCCTTTTTAAAAGTATGGTAAAAAAAATAATAATAATGCATCGTGACTTCTTCAGCACTTGAAATCCAAACTTTGTGACTTCTGCACTTGACTTGGAGCTTGAGTTGACACTTGAAACTGTCTCATGACTTTGCCACACCTCTAACAGATACCACAGTAGGTGTCTGAGATATTGTCAGTCATATATCCCTGAGTGCAACTGAATGAGTAATGCATGTGCGTGTACTTGAATGTGAATATGCGCATGAATGCTCTGGTGCTTGTGTACCTCTGTGTGCTGTGAGTGTTTGTGTGTCTGGCTGCTGTGGGAGAAAGGAAACAGGCAGTGAAAGAGAGAGAGAGAGAGAGGGAGGGAGGGAGATGAAGAGAAAGAAAGAAGGAAAGAGCAGTAGGGGAAGAGAGGAGAGGTAAACTAAAGCTGCATGACGAGTACATCGGGGCACAGAGGCCCGACTGGGAGCGACAGTCCGAACACAGATACACCGTGTCCAAGCAGACAGTGAGGAGTAGAGGAGATTTCCCTACGGAGGCAGGCCTGGGATGCTGGACACCTGAACACACATGAATACACACACAAACGCACACACTGTGAGCCTGCACTTACAATCCTGCAGGCAAGCACTGCAAAATACAAACAAATGATCATGCCCACGCAAATGCATATATTCCATTCAAAAACACATAAATAGACAAGCGCACACACTTGGGACACACACAGACAGCCAGTGACAGAGTAGTGGAACAACTGATGATATTTTTGCATCTCAGTATGGGTGGAAATTTCCCCTTACTCCTTGAAATGTAAAGTCAATTTCTACCACCAGCATTAAGTCCTGACCAGAATGCACCATGCGTATGAGGTACATGGAGGTCAATGTTGTCCTGCCCCACCTCGTTGTGCTATCACTGTCAAATTCCCCTCATGCGCGCTCTCTTTCTTTACTGAGGCAACAGAAAAAAAAGACAACAAACATCAGCGTTGAGGCAGGAATATTGAAAACTGGATATGTACACGATGCCTGGTGTTTACAGCAATTCCCTGAGATGGGCATATAAGGTGTTATGTGGTGTAGACTGCGTGTGTGTGTACTTGTAGCCCACATGTTTTTAGATGTTTTTTACTGTCTGAGTCATGATCTGATTGACGTAGGTCCTGTGGTGATTCTGTGTGTTTGATGGATAGATAGATCACAAACAGACAAAAAGCAGAGGAAAAAGTGTGACAAATAAAACACTGTGAATGATAATTACATAGAAAAAAGTAAGAGAAAAATCTACCTCTGTGTTATTATGATGGTTTAGGGTTTAGGATATGCACTACTAAATAAAAGACTGCAGACTGGGAATAGGCAATGGATGTGATTGACAAGGAGATGAAACAGTTCATTCTAGGCAACCAAAATGACAATATTTCAATGTGTCACTGTGCTAAAGGAGACCGTCATTGAAGATGAGAGCTAACAGCTATCACTTGAAAAGACTCTTGTAAAGTAAAATCTTATAATGTGGTGTTGCCCACCCACAGGGAGGAGAAGAAGAAGGAGGAAAAGAGGTAAAGAAACATATTTGAAAGACTGTGACCAATCTATTGTCTCTGATTGACAAGTGTTACCCTCAGGGTTCGTTTGGGATTGTATGGGTGGAAAAAAGCGTCCAGGTACCTAAGTGGGTTGCCTCCAGTTGATTCTGAGACAGTTCTATTACTGTCATGTCATACTTTTTTTTTTTAACCTGTCTGAATCTGTGATAGCATGATGACGAGAGAGATGAAATTTGGTCCCAGAGGTTTGGCGAACTTTTTCACGAGGCCCTCCCCTCATATTCCATTGTTTTCAGTCTTTAAAAGGATTCTTTCAGTTAATTGTTGTTTGCTCACCAGCAAATTTCAGTCTGAACCCTCAATAAGTTCATTTAAAAACCAAAAAGAGAAAATTATCCCCTGCAGTTCAACCTAATTGCATTGTTCAAGAGAGATCTCTTGCTGATTAGCTGGAACACTGCTCACCTAAAAATATAGAAATGTGCTTCTAATATGCTGCTCAGACTTTCAGTGCAGGACTGAACAGATGCTTCTTTCTTTGTTATACTGTGAAAATTGAAGGATTTGAAATTTTGATCCAAAGTGTAATATCTCTGCCATATAGCGAGCAATTTAATTAAGCTGCATTAGTTGTTTGGGGAAAATAAATAACTTTTAAAGATGCTTCTCTCTGTATTTATTGCTTTGGGATTAACTTCAGTGGCATCTTGACTCAATTTGAGCAAAACTCATATTTGTGATTTTTGCACAGTAGTTCCTCTACCCCTAGTTACACCTCATCAAAGCTAGGGTAGGGCTGCGTTTTTGAAATGTACTACACATGGTGGCTACAATGTATTTTAATTTCAGGCTCAAGTGTTCCTTAAATAACCTTCGGCGTCCGGGGCATCATGTGGCGCAGTGGGTAGAGCAGGCGCCCCATATGCAAAGGCTACAGTCCTCACTGCAGTTGGCCCTGGTTCGAATCCCGCATCACTGCATGTCATTCCACCCTCTCTCTGCCTCCCCACTTCCTGTCTCTCTCTGCTATACTATCAAATTAAGGCAAAAAATGCCCAAGAAATATACTCTTGGGGCCCAATGGACACACTTCAACCCCTGGGCCATACGGAGGTAAGCAGCTAAAAGGTTACGGCAGAAAGGGTATGTCAGTGTCATGAATGTTAATAAGTAAATACACTTTGTGTTTGATGCTTGAATCAGGGTCGGAGGTTATGGCTGAGGTTAAATTTAAAAGGTCAGTAGGTTACAATCGTTATTTTTTTGCTTCAGCTCACAGAAATTCATCTAAGTCATTTAGATTTTGATGCAAAGCAAAGTGTAGAGGGGAGCAGCTTGGGTGGGAAAGGGCACAGCTGGACAAGCCCGAGCCCAAACAGAGACGTGTTACGACATTCAGGTCTTTAGACAGCTCAGGACGATAGTCAGGTCTAATGAGAAACTGCTGTATGGATCTGTCTCGCTGATACACAGCATGTGTCCCTGACAGACAAGACAGGATGGGACAGGAGAGGACAGGAAGTAATGCTACTCATGCCAATCAATGATATTTTTATTGAGCAGAGAAAATAGCCTTGTCAATGCACTCTCTCTGATTAGCTATCCTCATCATTGATAGTATGGGCTATTGACTGAGAGCATCAGAGTGCTCGTCATAAGGGCCATAAATGAGAAGAGGTGTCTGTGCTACATTGATCTCTGTCTCTAGGGCACTGGGGTGCTGTTAACAACAGAAAGATAAAATTCTTTACAAACGCTGCTGAAGCTGAAGCGACGGACGGTTAGCTTTAAAATCTGAGTATCATCAGAAAGACAGCTTGAGGCCTGATTTCTCCTGCACTGACCGTCCATTCTCCCCAGTACAGCCTGTGCAGTAATCACGCATCACAATCTCACATCATTGCAGGTTATTCTGCAAGAGCACTTAAGTTGCTCTAACACAGTTCACACTGTCAGCTTTTGCTTAAAAAAAGAAAAACTTCTGCACTTCAGTTGCTTTTTTGATAATTTTAGTATTTGCAGTTGACACATTTAGTGAGAATTCAAGGCACTCAAACAATTCAAAAGCTGTTAATCTTCTCTCTGAAATAACAAGTTACTGTTTCCAACAGTTTTACTTGACCCAGTGGTCAAACTAAAGCCAGAGAGGGAAAAAAGCAAACCCAAGGATAAAGACTATTGTTTTTGCTACACAACAAAAGAACTGCATATGGATGTATGAGTTTGTCCTGCTTCTCTAGTAAAAAAACAAACAAACAAAAAATATGAAACAAAATAGCTACTCTCGTCTGGTTTTGCTCGAATGTCTGAATGTATGAAATATAAAGGAATGAGATCATGAATGCAAGTGGACAAAATAAGTTCCCACTGTAAGGTGGTAAGCTCAGATGTCCAGAGGAAGCCTGGAGTATTCAGGGCATGTCCAACTGGCTGGGAGGCCGTGGGGTAGACAGAGAACCCACTGGAGAGACTACATATCTCATCTGGAGAGACTATATCTCATCTGGCCTGGGAACGCCTTGGGGTTCCCCAGGAGCAACTGGAAATGGTTGCAGAGAAGGGTGTCTGGACAATCCTGCTTAACTTCGACTCCAGAGAGGGGAAAAATGTATGTATGCATGTATCCTCAAAATTCATGTAGAATGTGCTTCTTTGCAACTGCAATGCAAAAAAGAGCATAGATAACTGAGGTTTTCTTCGCTGTCAACCACCGGCTCTGATATTATTCAAGATGATTTCATGTAGGGGATTGAGAAAATGCAAGACTTATCAATAAAAAGTCTTGCTTCATTAAGTGTGACTTTGTATTCAACATTAGATTAGTTTCACTAAAGAAAACCTTGACCAGTCCAGGCCAGTCAGATGACACACCAGTGACTGTGATCTAAAAGCATCTCTAATGCAGTAATGCACAATGGAAAAATCACAAATGTCAAAAACAGTACAAACTGTGTTCTTTAAAGCTACAAAACAAGAGTTCATAGCGCGGCCTAATGAGAAAGACAATGATGTTAATGACCCAAAAAAGGCAACAAGAATGTTAATCTAAGTCAGGAATGTTGCCTGGGACTGCACTGCCAACTACATCAGGTTGGGAGTTAGATGTTAGGTCATAAAGTTGCATTGAATTTGCTTTAATGGATGTTTTAATGCTAAAGTAAACGAGGAAGACCTTAATGCTGCTCCTAATCAAGTCTGACTGAAATAATAAGTTACCAGGAGCTGCTAATTTAACTGGTGTCTATCCAAGGTTGGGAGCCTGGTGCACAAATTCACTTCATGCCAGTGAAGTGCATGCCATGTTTGCTACAAAGTTGACAAAGCTGCTTTTGTGCTAATGGCACATTTGTCTTTCAGGAGCAGGTTTTGGATTAATTATAAGCACTCATTATAAGAGTTTTCAGTTAATTCCTTTTTGTTCATTTTCAGGTGTTTCTTTACTTTCACACAATGACTCACTAAAGCATGTAGCTGCTCTGTATTTTAACAACACACTTTTAAACCTATTGAAGATTTCAATACAGCTTCACTGGGCTGGTAGCGCTCAGCAGCCAGGTTGCTACATCAGCTTAGTTGAATTTAAAAAAATATTTATTGCTGTTTAGTTCGCATCAGAATACATAGTTATGATGTTTACTGTAAGGCTGTGATATTTCTTCCGTGGTGGCGTAAAATCAATATCTTCTAAATAACGAGAGTGGCGTCTCAGACTCAGCCGGCTGTTTGTTACGACGTCGTTTGGTCGGACCCAAGAGTGTTGAGAGGTCTGATCGAGACTCATTCATCCAGACATGTTTGACAGCCACCAACTTGCTGATATAAAATAGTGCCTCGATAGCTTGTTATCGACTGTTAGAGTATTTTATCATTTATTTTAATAAGTGAAATCAAATTTTGGATGTTGGCCAGGCCGCTATTACCCACTGCGCTACGGTGGAGTAGGCCAGTGTCAGGATATGCCCACTCTCAGGTTTCTGTGGGTATGTAAGCGTGAAACAGAGAGAAAAATGATGACATAAATGTCCATTTGTTATCTCTCTGTGTGGGTGGATAAACAGACTATGAGGTCAGTGATATACAGCCTAGGACAAGGCACAGAGGACAAGGCGAGGCCTGGCTGGATCCCTTAAAGATGTTATTAATGGCCATGGACATACGCACACATGCGCACGCTGTTTGCAATGCATAACTCAGTAGTAAGCCTCTTTCTGTGTTCTGTCACAAGAGATGGGGAGCAGAAAGCAGAACAGGGTGACTTTATAATCCCTGCTGTATTTATACTCCACCCTGCTGATTTCTGCGCTTCTCACGCTTCTTTTTTCCTTTTTTTTTATCACGTCTCTTCTACCATCGCCTGTACACATATCTGATCTTATCTAGCTTAAAAAAAAAATCTTTTTCTCATATAGTGTTTCACTTTCTTTCTTTTTTTTATTATTCCATCATGGTACTTTAGACTTTCCGCTTTTTTCCATCAGAGTCTTCGAGGGGTTCTCATTCTTGTGTTTTATTCTATTGCCTCTTCCTCTATTTTGCCCTTTGCCTCTCTCAAAGTTATAGTAGAGGCAAAGAGCAAAGAGCTAAAATGCCTGACCTCATTGCTTCCCTCTGTCTGGTAGGTTTCTCACTCTTTGTTTTCCATTTCTTTTTCTGTGTGATTTTTTCCCCTTATACCACACATTTGTGGCTCTTAACCAATACCCACCAATGCATCCATACACATACATATGTATGTATGAAACACATAATATCACTGACCAACACGCACAAACAGTGGGAGAGTAAGAGGCTCCTCCAGCAGGCAGGCAGTCTCAGCTAAAATGCATGGATACTGACTGGGAAGGTGAACAGAGGTCTCATCTCAGTCTCGTCTTGACTGCAGAGGACTCTCGTCTCCATCAACCACACACAAACATTTAGGCAGTGAGGAAGAATAAATAAGCAGAGGCAGTGAGTGCAATAGAAAATCTCAAGGCTTAGGGTGAAAAAGTTCAAGAGCTAACACAAAAGAATTGTTTGTGTGTATCTCTTTAAAGAAAAAAAAGTTTTACACTGCAGGCATGCAAGCGTTACCATCAACATGTCACGGTACTCTGTCCTCTTTAGTGTTTTTCAGTTCATGCCTTGCTTGACATCGCTCCACTCTGGAGTGGTCCCAGCAGACAAGCCAAGGGTGTAAATCAGTGCTTGTGAACTGACGTGGTGAGGCACACACCAGTGTTCCCCAGCCTTGGTGCAGGTGTACCTAAAAATCAGTGACAAAGAAATGTGTGGAGCGATACATTCACACAAGTTCAGTTAATATTGTACATTGTACTGTCTTGGTGTATTCATTTTGCTCTCTGGTACATATGGCAGACATCCTTGAAATCTTGAGCCCGGTCTCAGTTTAAATGGCGTCCACAGACAATGAACTGAGCCAACCCCTGACCACTTACACACATGCACATAAACCAACAACAGCTACAACAAAAATCCATGACAAAGTTTCGAGACACTTGATAGGCCCACTCATCATAGAGGGCAAGACCTCAGGAACAGACAACCCCAACAGAAACCTTTTTCTTTCTTTTTTTATTATCCTGAATCAAGTCTGGTCTTTCTCTTTACCTCTTTTGAATTCAAGTCATTGGCTACTTCTGGTTATTTTCTCCTCTTTCTTCCACTGGTTTTGTGTATCACTTACACTGCTGGACCACACTTTGGACCACACTTTGCTTTTCTATTATGTATATTTTCATTTTATGAATCTAGACACAAATCTCTATGTGAGTTGTTCCTTACACTCCTCATCATCAAAGAACCTCATGGAATTCAAGATGGCCTAGTACATGATTAACACCATTTGTTTTTATGGCCTGCACCACTGTACTCAATGTCAATAAAAAATACAAGTTTAACTAGTAAACAAATTCCTCCTGGTATGTGTTTAATTACTGGCTTTAAAAAAGGCCATAAAACCACCTGAAAAAAAATCAAAGCACTGCAGTAGCTTTGTGCTGTTGTAAAATCTCGAAGGATATTAACACAATATTAAACTGGCCTAGCCACAACCACTAACTCCCACATCTACTATTTGGTACAGTACTGTATAGCTACTCAGGCTGTTGTGACTATTATAACACTTCAGGTATGAATACATTTTCCATACAAGCACTCTTAGCTATTGTCCACCGGCACAATTCAGGATACAATTCCTTAAACCAAAAATTCATGCTAAACACCTTTGATTGTCCAACATAAAAAACCTCCTCATGTCCAGACTGTCATTATTCAGCAACAAGTTAATAGGGTGCTATTAGTGTGAAAGAGCAATATGCATCAATGGCAAGGGACACTTTGCTCTTAATCATGTTTTGGTTTTTGTGATCTCATTTTCAGCCTCTCATCTCGCTCCCTGTCTTTCACATGGGCGTCCTCCTCCCTCTTCTAATACTGCACAGAGGCACAGACAACTTAGACAACTTGTAAACCCAGATAAGGAGCCCAAGAGCACATCTCACTTTGACATATACGGGGTCATTTTTACAACCAGTTTATACAATCTTTGTCCTTTTATTAGTTTTCTTTATTTCGCTTCTTCACACGCTCACAAAGTGGATGGCAACTTTTACATGTCGAGTTTGACAGAAGGAGGTCACGGGAGTCAATCACAGCAATTTGGTATGTATGTGGATGTGAGGTCTGGGGTGTTAAAAGCTGGACATGCTGCTGTCATAAACATAACATTGGACACAAAGGCCCCTGTGGATCCCCACAACGCCCTCACTCAGCATGAGATTTTATTGGACCCTGCTCTGTCCTGTTTTCACTTCTTCATCTGAGTGTGTGTGTGTGTGTGCGAGAGAGTGAGAAAGAGAGGGAGGGAGATTTACACATGTACAGAGTAACGGGGTAACAAGCACTTAAGCTTGGGCATGGGCAGTGGAAGGGGCGCGGCCTTCTCTCGTTAACTTTAATAAAACACTCCCCCAGTCAATGCCCAAGGCTGTAAAACTCCTGCATCCGTCCGACACTCTCCAGCCTCACTCGTCCTGTCTATCTCCAAATTTTTCCTCTCAACACAAATGTTCACACACAGACACATGCATACGCCCTAAAAATTTATACGCCTCATGTTTTTCCACCCTTCATAAAGTCATTTCCGAAATTTGGTCCAAGCATGATCTATTTGTAGGTCGGAGGCCATTACAAATTGTGTTTTATTGCACCATATTGTATTATGAGAGCAGCTTTCATTTGGAATGATGCCTGTGCATGAATATGTCAAAACAAAAACAAGCCCTGTGATTGCATCAGGACAGACACACACATACTCAAGTCTCTTTTTTGAGATGGGACACCTTTGAACTAAAGTGGTTGTGGCAGGCTGCAGAGGGAAGGAAGGGGAGGAAAGGTGACATTAGGAGGGAATGAGAGAGAAGGAGGTTAAGGAAACAAGCAGGGGAGAGAAATTAGGTTGTGAAGAACTGATTAAGGGTGTATAAGGAAAAAAGAGAGGCATGTAAGAAAGTGTGGTGTTAAGAAAGGAAAAGCATAGAGGACAAAATGAAGATGTCTGAGTCTGTTTTGAATCCTCTCATGGATACCAAGAATGATTCATATCACATTACAGTGTATATTCACAAATAACAACAACGAACCTGAAACTCTGCACACACCCCTGTTAAAGCTTCACAAAGCAGTATCCTCTATCATGTTGCATGGCAACTGATTAAGCAAGATTTGTGACAACTCTGCCCTCCTCTCAGATGCTGAAGTATATCATCAACCACGACTCCCATGCTCCAGTTCAGTTTAATTGAAAAACAAGAAAAATATATTCTATTTCAAGTTCATCTGATAAGACTGTAAAAAAATCTAATCTAACTGTTAAATTTGTGATTGTTGAGTTTTGGTATACTAACAGTAAACGGATGACAAAAGAAGAGAAAAAGAAAGGTGCATGTGTGCGTGTGTGGGATGAGGGGTGATTGGGGGTCAGAATAAAATACCATAGTATTCTCAACATGCCAGTTTTAATGAATGTGAACCACCTAAGGCAACTTATTGCTTAAGCAGATGTTAATCGCTTAATCAGATAAGACACTGTACTTTATGAAGTTTAATATATGGAGACACACATGTTCACATGCAGACGTGCTGAGTGATGCAGCGGGGATAGCTGATTAATAAGTTGAGATGCGATGCAATCTCTGTCTTTATTAAGATGTTGAAAGACACAAGACGTTAAGCCACACACACCGTCAGTCTCACATACATTTGGGCCTGACACAGGGAATTTGCTTCGTGAATGACCACACACAAATACCAGAACGAGGAAAGGTGATACATAACAACACATAAAGACACAAGGACAAAATGATTGTGTATAAGGAGGCAAACAACACATAAAGACACAAGGACAAAATGACTGTGTATAAGGAGGCAAACAACACATAAAGACACAAGGACAAAATGAATGTGTATAAGGAGGCAAACATGTCTTTAAGTAAGCACAGGCGTAAGAGAAACTTAAAAGGTTAAAAGGGACTTGTGGAGCATGAGGGAGAGAATGGAGGGGAGGATTGTTTTTGGCCCAAGAATAATGAACAAAATGAGTGCAGATGGAAGAGGCAGATGGTTTCATTTGTGATGGGCAGCCTAGGGCTTCCATAGTGCTTGATGGGTAATGGATATTACTCCATGGAGCCCAAGGCCCTTCCTGAGGATTGTGGCACATTGTCAGTCACATGCTGATAGAGGACCAGTTTAGCATGTGATCCTTTAATTGTCCAGGTTAGGATTTAGTGACAGTAATTTGATCCTTCTTCAGCATCTGAGGGGGCAACCTGCCCACCTGCACTGGACAACCTGTGACTGGACTGAATTACATCTTTTTTTCTGTACAGATACATGCAGTTATTCTTTTCATGCATAATTGTTGATCTCTTCATTTATTTGACTACTTATCTGTCCATCTAATATTGTGTTTGGCATTGTGTAATTATATTTCTTGTCATTGACTAAATGTGGAAAACATGTGGGTCACACTGGGTAAACCTGGTGTTCCAGTTTCTGTGTAAATGCAATTTGAATGCTCTCTGGGTTAAATCTGAGTAAGAGAGATGGGAAAACTGCAACAATAACAGGAACCATAAGGAAATAACAGTACATGGCAGCACTGGCCAAGACAAACAAGCTAGATCAGCACTCCAAGATACTTGGATAAATGGGTGCAATGAGCAGACAGATGTGGACAAGATAAGGTCAGGCAGATTTCATTTTCTCTGCCTCTTGGAACTGCAGCGATGTTTGCGTGCAAGAGTTGTATCAGTATATTTTTTTAAAAGTATAAGTGGCATCTACCTGAATCTCTTTATTGAATGTGCAAATTAACTCCTTCCAAAACATATGAGGCGACCAATCTCATTCATCACCTCTGCAAATAGCACAATGGGACAGTGAAAACAGAGCTGCAGAAATTCTCAAAAGGAGGGTGATTGTGTATTCAAGGCTAGGTTAGAATTATCTTCATCCCCAAATCACAGGATTATCAGGCCACATCTGTTGGCCATTCACTGGCTGCATATGTTCTAATCATGATGTGAGGAGTAATTACCATTATGGAGCTTTGTGAATGTGTGAAGGAAAGACAGCAGGGGCACCAGTTTTTTTTTCTTTATAAAACTCCACATTCCAGAGGGGTATTTTGAAAGAGTTAAGAGTGACAGATCTTTGGAAATGTCACTAAAAAAACCTCTCACGATGCCCAGATAATAAGAACCAGAGGGAAGGCATGTGTGCCTCTGCCTTTGTGTGTGTGTGTGTGTGTGTAAAGAGAGAGAGAAGGAGAGCAAGTGACAGTGTAAAGACTTGTTTATAGTGTTGTTTTAATTGTGCATGTGGGTGAAGGCTTGTTTGTAGTGTCTGTGTGGGTGCAGGTGTCTCCACTGTACATGAGGGTGTGCAGGTGTTGAAGTAAAGAGCTAAGTGACTAAGTCAGTGCGTTAAGGCTTACTTCTCTATTATGTGTGCAGGATTCGTGTGTTAAGAAAGTGTGTTTGTGTGTGTCTGTATGATATTTACAGTATGGATGTGTTTGTGTTTGCATTTGTGCTTTGGCCCCCTGGTACACATTCACAAACACATTCAAAGACAAAGCTCCAGATACTGCATAGGTGTGTTGCTCTGAAAGGAGTTTTTATGCTACAGGGCTCTCCCACTGAAGTTTTTCTCCTCTCCTCTCATCTCCTCGCCTCCCATAGACAACCCAGCAATTTGCCTTAATCCATATTGACTGTTCTTCCATGACCTCACTCCATAGGGTCCAGCACTGGGGATTTACTCTGAGACAGCCAATCTAAACAACCTGATTTAACTTCTTTTCCTCTGTATGACTATGTGTGTGTGCAGGCCGGAGAGACACAGAGAGGTAGCTGTTGGTAGGTAGATGTTGAAAATGTGGCAGAGTAGTGTTTGTGAGTAAAGCTTTTTGCTATCACTATTAGACATGATGAATGGGACAAAGAAGTGAAGTCAGAGATAAAACAAAGCCCAGTTGCTCCCAGGGAGCTCCCCCAGCCCTGCCATAAAAATCCCCTCTTTTCACAACCAATCGTTAACTCTGTACATGCAGGCCTATCTGTGTATCCAGGAACATAATCTTAACAGCAGATTTGATTGTGGAAGGGGTGTG
>OMNW01028599.1:28552-38750 GCA_900303245.1 Selene dorsalis
AACAACTCATACCCCAGAGTCACACTACCATGTGAGGATGAGTCAGTTTAGGAGGGTAAAGGGCACGAGTTGTTCCAGGTCTTACTCACTCTGATACTTGTTCGTACCTTTTTGTGTGTGTGTGTGTGTGTGTGTGTGTGTGCGTGTGTGTGAGTCTGTTAAAGAACTGTGTTGTGACCTGAATAGCTAACATAATCAGTACTGTTACTATCTGCTTAAAGTATTTTAATATGAAAGCCCGCATTGTTAATGTATCTTGTATCATAACTACATGTCTGCTGTTTCTAACAAACCAAACTGTGTGAAAATCGGTTGAAGATCAGTGAATTATGATTATTTTACTTGTGCACCTCCTTCCTCAATAGACGTGAATGCAGTAGAGATGAAGCGGGTACTCATCCAAGATAGCGGCCACGTTGATATGCGCAGCAGCAGCCAATGAGGCGGCTATGTATATGTCTATGTTCCCATGGGCCTAACTGACCAAGAAGTACATTGCCAGTTGCAATTTGTGAGATCTCACAAAAGTTCATCTTTTTTTTTTTTTTCACCGATCATTTTTCCCATGTCCCTTTAAGGGCTCTGTAGTAAAGTAATCAGTAAACTGGAAAAAAAAAAAAAAAAAAAAAAACACAAAAAACTCCAAACCACAGAAATCCAATGACAAGTTACTAAGAGCTGAAGTTTTAAAAGCACGTGTTGAGCTAATCAGATTAGTGAGAGACACAGGTTTGGTTTGACGGGGTAGACTGTCTCATGACCACAGGGAGACGGTCTCATGTTCATGGTAGAACCTGTCACCAGGCCGGACCACAGTAGCACAGGTCACGGTGGTTTCCCTCCACTGTGAGGACGCTGTAAGTAAAGCATGACTCCAGGGCTCAGTGCACCATTACACTATTTAAACAGACCAAACTATGACCATGGAACAATGAAATAAAACCACTTGGTTTATGTTAAGAAATGCTGTGGTGGACACCCGCCTGTGCTGCAGAGATTAAAACAAAGAGAGAGATTATTGTAGGAATTTCACCAAATGACCGCTGCTGCGATTTTTCCAGTGAGGATTCTTTCATTAAAAACCCGACAGCAACGTAGTGACTTAAGGGTTCAGAAAGGTCTCTGTGGGTTTTTTTTTTCGTAATTGCAGCTCTGAATGCATGTGAGTGTGTGACGGAACTCAAGTGAATAGTGACCCCATTACTGTATCATATATGTTGCTCTAAATGACCAATTACCGCGCAGCATGTACTTCTGCTGCAAATGTTAGAGTCATTGTGTGACTTGCATAATTAATTGGCCTGTTTCCTGGTGTAGGCAGCCGATGATCTCTCTCCCTCCTCAACCTTCTTCCTGTTGCTCTCTCACTCCCCACCCCCACCCCCCTTCTGCTCTTCACCACGGGGCCTCAAGGCCTGCAGTGGTGTGCAAATCCATTGTAGAGCTGTCACTGCTGCCTGTGTTCCTGCTACACCAGTGGCAGGTGGTCCCATGTCCTGCCTGGGGCAAGGAAGTAAGAGAGAGAGAGGCAGGGAGAGGGAAGGAGAGAGAGAGATAGAGAGAGAGAGAGAGAGAGAGAGAGAGAGAGAGAGAGAGAATCCAGTGAGATATTGCTACAGGTGAGAAAGTGAACATACTTCATGGGTGGCAGTGAGCAAATCGAGACATGCTTGCGGTCATTTACCTTTGAAAATGATTCATCCGTCTCCTTTCATCACCACGTTACTTTAAGATGTGACAATGACTGACATGAAGGGAGGCCTGTTTTGTTTCACAGATGTTCAGGCATGACACAGAAATGGGTGATGTGAGGCTCACTGACACAACATATATTTAGTGTAATACATGTTACATTTCTACCTGGAGGCCAAACATGGAGAGGGATCCAAAAATGTTCACTATTTTTGTCCTGCATGAGCTTGTAAGCTACATGAAAAACCTGCATGAGGAGATTTATCATCTAGACTGTGACAATGTTATGTTTCATGGTCTTAAAAGTTATTACTGTCATTTCTCTTCTGGATCACAAAAGACAAGAGTAATACAAGTTATTCAATGAGCCGGTGTCTCAGCCCAAGATATTACCTTGTCATCTGGATTCTTTGATGGAAATGCTAAATATCCTGTGGCCCCTGACCTAAGAATATGTTTCTGATGGACACCAGATGTCTTTTCGTGGAAGTATGCTAGTCCTCATATACATGCAGTTTTCTTTCAGTGCAGACTCTGTGGTCAAGTCCACAGCAAACGTGGAAATTTCTGAGCTCTGAAAAACATGCATTCACATGACCATCCCGGAAAGAATCTGTATGCGCAGACTGACATTTTGACATGTTGTTATTGTCTTTACAGGGAAATTAACAAGTTATTTGACTTTGATTTACTGCAGCTGCTTAATGTGTTTGAGTGAGTTGGAAAATGTCTCCATGTTGAGATGAATGTACTATTTTTGTGTCTTTGGCACAAAAAATCTGGCTTTGATTTTTTTCTTTTTTCAAGTCAGGGCCTGGAATTTCTGACTTTCTGATATCCCATGAACTCGGCATTTTGATCCATTAAGAAGTCTAAATTTCTCCTCGGCCTCCCGCTGTACTTATACATCTTCCATCTCTCCCTCTCTCTGCTAGTGGTGGTCATGTGTTTGGGACCCACGGAGAGAAACACATGGTAATAATACCAACAGGCTCATCAGTACATTTTCAGTCACACAACCAACATTCCTCTTATACTAATCCGCCCATGGAGATGGTATAGTGTTTGAAGAGGAGGGAAGAAAGGTCAAATTGAAAAACTGAGAGGAGCAAGGGCTGATAATTAGCATCACCGCAACTGCTGCAGCAACACTAGAATCATCACTTCTAACTACTACTTAGGAAGTAAGGAGAGGCCAGAGAGGGAACTAACTTTTTTTTTTTTTTTTTTTTTTAGCAGTGTAGGATTCAAATGCAACAAACTCAATAGTTATTTTGAAACTAAAACTTCTGGGGGAAAGAGGAGTGTGCTGCATGTTTGAGGACTCCTCAGTGGCAAAAACCCTGTAATTAAAACCTGAATGTCTGATTTTGAGTCATTGTCACAAACTCTTTCAAATTGTTTCATTCCAGTGTAAAACTACACAACAAATGAATTCAAAGCTCATCATGAGAGGCTGTTTATGATGCAAATTATTTGGTTGGAAAGTCGCTGATTGGCACAAAGGCCCCTTAGGCAATGGCATCCATTTTAGAGGAGGGTGAGAGACTGCTCTCTATCTGATAGATCTCTCTCTATTTCTCTATGCTAAAACATCTCAGTGGAGGCCCGGCCTGCTTGGCCTCTCTGTCAGCAAATGTCACTACTAATTATGACAGGCTCCTTGTTCCCTAACAAGTCGGCGTTGGCGCTGTTAGGGTCTGTTTGACTGGGTCCTAGAGATGAATTGGGCTCCAACGACCCCTGTGCTCCTAGGGGGTGCTGTATGAAGGTAATTGCTCCAATATCCTGAGCTGCAGGGATATATAGTGCTGACAAGTTGGTATTAGTCAAACATGGCGGTTCAGG
The DNA here is from genome assembly GCA_900303245.1 of Selene dorsalis. Classification (NCBI taxonomy): domain Eukaryota; kingdom Metazoa; phylum Chordata; class Actinopteri; order Carangiformes; family Carangidae; genus Selene; species Selene dorsalis. Next base: position 32,093 of record OMNW01028599.1, read on the forward strand.
GGGCAGCTCTGTGTTCTGCTGGCCCTGCTGGCCAGCAGGTGTGGGAGTCTGGTGTGTGGATGTGTAACATTATCACACAGGGATAATCAGGTTGTGCAATGTGAGCCTCACTCTGCCTCTGGGGGGTATCATGTGCAAAATTCTCCGACTGTAATATTGGAAATTCTTGAAAAACTATGCAAAAAACATTTATAGTCTATAAAGGTTCAGTTCTCCGATAAAAGCATTCTTCTCAATTACCTCTTATGTCAAGTCATGCAAACATGTTTTGTTTTATTTGCCCAGATTTTGAGAAATCCCTCTCTGAGATATAGTGAACAGAATGTTGTTGTTTACAATGATGAAACAATGCTCTGGATAATCCTGAGACTTAACTGCAGGATATGTCAAAACCTGGGCGCATAAAACCTAAACTACAGTTCAGTGATAGAATGTTTTTGTGTAATTTGGATGAACCCTTTTTTATCCTTCACACTTTGCACAGATTTCTTCTGTGGATGTACGAGTTGACTAACTCAGTTTTGCTGCCATGAATCTTGAGGAGAACAAATACGTATGTTCCACTTGTGCTAATCATTGTAATTAAAGTGTCACACTGTAGTAATATAGGGCCTACGCTATGATTAAATCAAAATGCCGGCAACATTATTTTCCCGATCCATTTGGTCTGGAGATGCTGATCCACCGGGATTGCACTTTAGTGTTCTGTACGTCATCGTGATTGATGTTACATTTGGGGAAACGGGTGTGACCTCACATTTCCCTGGATCACATCAGTGGACAGGCCTCTGAGTGATGACATCATATTTCATATAAAAACTGAGGGGGTAATTGATGACATCACAACACAGGTGTGATGGGCGTCCCTCCCAAACCGGAAAGTCGTAAGTCAAAGTGAGAGGCCAAAACTGTGAGTGGGTGTGTGTATAAATGCGGTGTACAGTATGTAAGCTGGACAGAGTCGTATAATGCTAATACTACATCTTGATTATTCCAAACAGTATGCCAACACTTGCTTTCTCACTTTCCATCAGATTTGATTATACAAAACATTTTCTTTGAGGAAAAAAACACCATGAAGGTTTTCTACCCCGTAATTTCCAGAGGCTGTATTTTCACATCTCTGTGTCTATGATTACACGTGAGGACGTCAGCCCCGCTACCTCTACACGTGTTCAGATGCGCACAAACATTAAAACATGAATCTGAGCAGCATGTCATCTTAATGGGTGTGTGTGTGTGTATGTGTGCATCTTGCTTGTGTGTGTGTGCAAATGCATGCAAACACAACTGGCAGGAAATCAGATGCGAGTTCACCCCGAGCTCTTGTGTGTCTTTCGTTCCCTCCATTAAAAAGAAGACAAATTAAGAACATGAGAAGGAAATGGTCTATCTTGGTGACTGAGTGATATCTGGAGAGGGGATTACTGTGGCGTCAGGGGGCTATGAGACATTCTGACATTTATACAGACAGTCAGGAATGTATGATTGACAAAATGGGGCCACGATTCACTAACGAATACACACAAAATGATGTTATTCTGTTGTTCTGTATTTGTAATAACACCTCCGGAAAGAAAATGCACTGTATATGAAAATGGATGGCCTGTAGCTGGAGACAATCTTACATATGCAATGTGCATAACAAATACCAAGTCATAAATACCGCAGGGCAAATCTCTTTGTCAATAGCCCGTCAGTGATACTCTCTGTGGCAATTGTATTTCTCATTATCAGGTATTCCTGTTGGGAGAAAATTATCTTAATTTGATCAGCGTCATAAGCCCTCTTGCAAGCTTGGATCTCAGCTTATCCTTTTATGTGCGGAATTACAAATGGCCCGATTAGAAAACTTTCCATAATGGCAGTGAGAATTAGCAGGCTAAGCATACACTAATGCTATTGTACCCTCATCAATGATGTATAGCTGAGTTCTTCAATGGTGGGCTTCTCCGCAGAGCAACACCCGCCAGAGAATGAGAGAGACAGAGGGGAAGACAGAAGCAGAGAAAGTACAGTTTGAAAAGAGAATCAACTGGTATTAATAAGAGATTAATGTTCTTTGGCTTGAACTGACACGCTGCACTATTATTCTGCTTCTTTGCTTTGAACAAGTCTGGCTATTAGCTTTGTCCTGGGCCTATGAATCTATATTTTCTTTCGACAGAAGAGTCATAAAGGGACAGTGGAACATCAATTTCTTCCTGGGACTTCAAAGAGAGACGTGAGGCCCCATAGAGCCGAATGGCTGCTGCGTTGCACACTGCAGCCAGGGATATCAAAGGCTTTTTTACATTCATAGCTATAATGAAAGAGCACAGAGAGTACAAAAGAGGACTTGATAGTTGCCCACCCTCTCCCCTCCCAGCTTTTTTTTTGGTCATGATTGTATGTAAGTATTACTCAGAGTTGAGGATAGCCTCTCCAAATTGCGGCCCTTATTGCAGCAGCCAGCTGAAGCACCATTCACATTAGGGAAGGGACAATGTGCTCATAATATCTATATCAGCGGTGTCCTGTCTTAATTCACTTTTATTACATCCATTCATAATGCTCTCATAATGATGAGATGGATCCCAGCCAAGGGATTTTCACAGTGTCACCTTTATTATCGCATACTGTGATTTGTCATTTGCTCCTCTACAGGTCCCTGTAATGAGGATAAGTTAGACTTCTCTGAATTAGATCTAAGGATAAAATGCTACAATGCCATGTATTCTTGATCATTAACCCTGCATTTGCCCAGTGGAAGTAATACACTTCAGGATAATAAATGAGTTTGGTTTAAAAATGGCAACAAGAAAAAGGAGCTCAATACAGTTGCTGCTAATGTAACCCGTGGAATTTAAACACACACACACACAGAAAGGAATGAACACAAGCACACATAGGCAATGTGTGCGCTTCACGTATGTGGACACACACAGAGTTATATACTTTGTTTGGAAGTGAAGCTAAGAACACACACAGCTGGAGCTGATGTCATTAGTGTGCAGTGTGATAAAGTATTGCACAACATAATGCATCAAACATAGACATAGAGAAACAAACTGCTTTGTTACAGGCCAAATAAACATTTATAGTACTGGGCCAGCGGGCTGTTTTTGGTCTTCATCTATGTCTGTGAGTAAGTCTTCCTTCATTTAACTGTCGACAGAATGGGAGGGGGGAAAAAATAACAGACCGCATTATTGTAACACTGTTGAAAAACTGGGTGCAGGTCAGACATAAAACAGCTGTTTTAACACCAGTGCTGGCTGATAACGTCCAGCTGAAGCATCAAGAATGTTCTTATTAATTCTTTATCAGATGATGGTATGTCCCAAACCCCCGGAGACACAAGCCCGTGTGGACATTCTCATTCATCCAAGAAAGTAAAACTGCTCTTTGGAATATTTACTTTGTGATAAAAGATAAGACTTTGAAAGCAAAACTCACTGAGACACAGATGAGATTGAGTCTGGATACTCAGATGCGAGGTACAGTATGTACTGCGTGCATATACAGTAGAGGCGCCCACATGCATTACCCTTGTGCACTTTTGCTCTTTCCACTTCTGTGGACCTCTAATGGAGCTTTTCTGAGTGAAGGGAAGGATCATCTGTACAATTTGGGGGAATTGAGAGAGAATTCATCACAGAGATAATTAGACATTTTGGAGGGGGAAATGCGCTTATTCACTTTCTTGACGAGAATTTGATTAGATTAGGAGATCGATACCACTCTGATGCCTCCACAGTAAATATGCCAGCAGATGCTCATCTTAGCTTAGCACAAAAATTAGAGACGGAGGAAACAGCAAACTCGGTTCTGTCCAAAGAAATGCAAACTGTCTGACTTTGACACCAGTCTCTGAAGTTTGCATCCGGTCTCTTATCAGCATTTTATTTCTTTTTTTTTTTTCAGTAATGGTCACAGTCTTTCCCACACTTTACCCAAATGGGCCTTTAAACCATGACTGCAGTCTTTCCCTAACTTTATCCAAGCTGAAGCTACTTGGATGTGTTTACATGACCCAACTTTAACCCGAGGAGAACCCTAGATTGCAATCATTTTCATAACAGGGTGTTTTGAAGGCACAAATGCCTTTACCTAATATCTGGGGGATTTACAAACTTTTCCAACTTTCTCTGTCCTTGTGGGGACATGTGGCACTTACAAGATTCAAATGTACACACACACACACAAAAATAACCTTTTCTCATCTTTTTCCATGCAAACACAGGCACTATCATGACTGTCAGTTCCTTCTTTCCCTCCCTGAATAGAGGGACCTTGGCTGTCTCTATTGAAAACCTGATTCCTCATTGAATAGGAAGCCCTTGTCCTTACATCGCTCTGTCTACTGCACTGATGGTGTACTAATGGCAACATCAGTCCCCATCTGGTGTCCATCATTTGGATTCAGGGCAGGTCCCGTCCCAGCAGATACATCCGATTAGTCCCTCTCATCGATTTGTGCTGGCTCGTCATGACTTAGTCAACCCAAGGTGTCTCTTCTATGACATGCTGTCTCCCTGTGATTTAGTTTGCCAATGCTCTAAGTGCATTGAGTGTGACAATAAAATCTTTAATCTAATATGCATCCTAAAGAGGGAGGCGGTGGAGAATGAAGAGGGAGCGAGGGGGAGAAGAGAGGTAATGTTCTCAATGAGCTCAGATGAAATTAGAAAGGTTTGCGTCAAGTTTATGAAGATACAGAATACAGATATTAAAGTTTTGAACGTGCCACTTTTTTCCCCTTTAATCCTGATCGGTATACATGATACTTCATCTGTAAGATGTGGCATTAAATGATTTGTCATGCAATCTTCTTGGTTATCAAATGAATATACACAGGTGTGTTGCTTCTTTTTAATTCCTGGTGGAACCTGTTTCCTTGTGCATAAAGCCAAACCGTGATCATTATCTTCTGAAATAGCCATTAAAATCTGTGAATCAAAGAGGTGAAATTCCATTTTCTCCTCATATGTAACCCAACCTAATCTGCATTTGCAGTTTGGTTTTTGTGATATGATACGATGGGGTTACGGGGCACAACATGTGCATAGTGCTATAGGTAATTCTAACTGACAAGGATCCTGGGATTGTGAGAGAGCATCATATTTATGGATGTGTGAGCTGTATATCAATGAGATTTGGAGCTACACTGACTGAATAGATCATTACACTGGTCTCCTGTACACTGCTTGATGTACTGTATCCTACCGCTACTTCGTATCTCTGTAAACAGACATAACATTAGTGTACTGCACTGCATAGTAATGCACTGTAAGACTGTATGCATACTTTATAGAAATTTGATAATGAGGATGGTTTTAAAGGTGCCTTGAGAGCGGATTTAATGTTTCCTTTTTAGGGTTTATGGTATTAAAAGCAAGCCATAATACCTGTAAGGTGCCACTTTGTCTGTGGTTTAGTTTTATATCTCTTTTGATGTAAGGGCATCTCATCACTGATTAATAAAAGTCACATCTAATGGATGCAATAGATCCCAACTGAGAAAAGGTGATTAAATTGTGCACATAGTTTTAATGAACGCTTTGCCAAACAGTGTGACATATTCTTTTTTTTTTCTTTTTTTGTAGCTGTCACACACCTCTAATTGACAGATATTTTCAAGAGAACTCGTTCAAAGGATCCTTTTCGTTTTTCATGTCCATAATTGCCTGTTGGCATGCCTGACCTGCCATGTTGACACCAGACATACCGAGCTGTATTCTCACATCTTTTTAATGAGTCTGTGTTATGATGCAGTCTCTAATTGTCCCATTGGCAAAAGAACAATAACATTTAAAAAAAAAAGGAGAATGAACCACCAAGTCGGCCCTTCCATCTAACCCTGCTGTGACCCTGACTGTGTGGGTGTACAGGGCAGTGTGTGTGTGTGTGTGTGTGTGTTTGAGTGAGAGGAGGAAAATCTTGGGGCTTGGAGCCAGACACATGTCATTTTTTGCCAAAATGAGTTCTATATATATCAAATTGAAGCCCTTGATGAAACCACTTACCCTTCATCAAAGAGGCATTACCAGAATCATGACACAAAATTGAATTAGACAATAAATCCTAAAAGTTAAATAGTTTTTTAGAGGGAAAGAAAAGGGCTCTGCTGTAATGTGAATGTAAACAATTTATGAGGGAGAATAACAAAGGGAGCTGCAATGTTCAATCCCTCTCTAACACCACATCACCTGATCACTTAGAGTGTGTGAAATATAGTTTTATTTCTCACCTCTAAATCAAATAGCAGAATAAACCCAGCTTGAAAATTTCAAGCCATCTTTGCACTGCTCTGCTGGAACATGTGGATGAAGGTGAAGGAGAAAATAGGTCCACATGAGAAGTAATCAACGCAGCCCACTATGATAGTGACAGCAGGTTAAAGAGGGGATGGAGGGGGAGAGCTCTGTTTCTATGCCAGAGAAAATGAAAGCAGTTGGGGGTATATGCTGTGTGCACTAGTCAGTCAAATATGCTCGTTATAAAGTGTGAGAGTGTGTATGAGGAAGAGAGAGGGAGAGTGGGAGAGAGAGAGAGAGAGAGAGAGGGAGAGAGAGAGAGAGAGAGAGAGAGGAAGAACTAAGTGAGAGGCTGAAAATCTTAAGGGGGAATTATAAGACTCTACACTCGAGACAGTGGAGAAGGAAAGAACTAAAAA
>OMNW01028603.1:16609-33850 GCA_900303245.1 Selene dorsalis
TGGATTTTGATCTTGTAGTTGGTAGAAAACCAAGCTACTGAACACTGTAAAAAAAAACTGTACTGTACCTCTGTGTTCATTTTTCCCATGAGTACATGATCATTTTAAAACTAACATGTATTTTTATATATTTAGCTTAAATTCAGCTTCTCCTCCTGTATAAAACTCGGGGGGAAAAATGCACATAACTTTCCAGAGTTATGCATGGATCCTGAAGGCAGCAGAGACACAACTGCTTGTTAAACTCAGACCATGTAACAACATGTGTGAGATAAAGTGCTTCATTGCTGTGCCTTGACCTCCTTCAGAAAACAGTATCTGACTGTAAGAACAAGCTGGGTCATTTTAATGGTCAGTCAGTCCTGTCTGATCAGACTATACTGCACCATTTTAATCTCATTGTTGTCTTCTTCTCTGTTATGTTCTTGTTGACATTTATGTCTTTTAAAAACTCATTGAGGGAGTGCTGCAAATTAGCAAACTGTTGCCCCAGTGAGCTGAAAACTACATGTAGCATGTACAGTATTATCAAATAAAATTTCACCCAACATTTTTTAAAAATGATTTCAGCGTCTGAAATGTGATAATCTAATAATCTATTGATGTAGTTTTGTGGTTGGTATAGTAACAACAGTGACACACATACACACCAATTCAAATCAAAGTATTTTTATTTACAAACTGTTGTTGACATGTTGCAGCTCTCATACAGGTTAAATCTGAATGATCCTGGTGTTTGTGGTCAACATGAAGCAGGAGTGCAGCTCTAAAGTCTGCAGCAGTAATGTGTGGACATTTCTTCTTCTACTGTCAGTAATCAGCGGTGATCATGATGAAACTTCCTGTGATAAGCAGCAGCAGATTGCAGCTCTGCATTGTTTCTGTTTTCCCGCCTTTTTTTTTTTCTTGTTTTCTGTATTTTCCTTCAGCGTCGCTCTGTGTCACAGCAACACAATGAGAGCTTCCTCTGCTTCCTGAAGCTTTTCCTGATTTACACAAATGCGCACACACATATCCCACTTCCATATGTGGAAGTCTCCCTGCAGCTCAGCAGCGCCCTCTGGCAGCAACAGTGATGCTACAAGTCTATGTTGGCAAATCATGACATCAAGAATTTACAACCAAAGTATTTTTTAATAGTTTTAGAGAAGAACCTGTGGACAGTTTTCAAAATAAAATACTGTCCATAACTCTAGGTTGTTACTGTGAGAAATAGTGTCTGAGACTGAATCACTGTCCGTCAAATACTAAAACCTTTAGCACTAAACTATGGTGGCCCGTAGGGCTCAACTTAACTGCAACGTAACCCCTAAAAACACAACATGCATTAAAAGTGATATGACCCACAGGCCGGTGGGTTTTAAGAGGCTAAGAAAACACATACAAAGACACAATCATGCTACAAATTCAGCAAAAACTGACAACACAGTAGATGTGTTCCTGGGGATGCAACAAAGTGAAGACCCACCTGGGTCAATACTGAAACTAAGTTAACAGTACATTTGCAATAACCTGAATCATTGGATATCAATGTTATAACATCGCAAACTTCTGAAGTGAAGAAGCATCGAACAAAAGCGCCCCATCTGGGTCTGTCTCTTTTTTGTGTCCCCTGAAACACTTCTGTTGTGTTGAGTTTTTGCAGCGTATGTGTTAGTATGTGTTGTTTAAGAGATGAAGTTGTTCTCTGAATTTGTAGAACATTTCTGTCTTTGCATGTATTTTCTTCTGTTGCAGTGTGCTAAGCCTTCAGGGTCACTGTACTGAACCCCCACCCTGAATCCTGATCAGACCAAAAACTGGTTCTCTCTCTCTCTCACACACACACACGCGCGCACACACACACACACACACAATAAAATCATTCAAAGTCATCAGAGCTTTGTGTGTTGACAGTTATTGAGCCATTCAATGGAAACAGGAAACAGACTGATGGTCAGACACACAGTCAGTGTTCAACACATTCATCAATGAGCTCTACACAACTCTACATTCATTTACTAACATGTGAGACAAACATATGATCAGTCTCACTTTATCAGTAAACAAAACAAAATCATCATCATTACTATTCAACATGAAGCTGCGTCTACAGTAAACCAGTACAGTGAAGGCTACAGTGGAGTAGTCAGTGGCTGTGCTGAGAAGCACCAAAGCTGCAAATCAGAAGCTAGGGGTTCTGGGAAATTGAGTTCCATGTACACGCTGTTGGTCACTCGCTGTTTTTTACTGTCTTCTTCATTATTTTTCCTTGGTTGACTTTGGGTGAAACAGCGCCCCTCATAGTGTCAGGTGAATGTCCGCCACTGTGTGTGGTCGGACAGAGAACTGCAGCCTGACCCACGTCTCTGCACCTCCTGTGACCTTTGAGCCCAATGTTTAGATCCGCTGATGATCGGCTGAAGATCCCCATGAGATAACAAGCTAATGAGCTAACAAACTATTCATGTGCAGAGGAACAAACTAAAACCACCACAGAGGAAGAGATAGGGGATAATTTGTGAGACCAGAATGCATTGGGGCTTCTTGATTTTGATTTTCCCCCACTTCCACCCGAAACTCCCCTCCCCTCTCTGGAAGTCGGTGAAAGGCATTCTTGTAAGCAGAGGGCCTCATTTACTAGTAGGCTAGTAGAAAAAGAAGAAGCAGGTGTACGTGGAGCAACATCTGCCCCTCCACCCACTCATCCTCCTTCCTTCTCTTCCTCCTCCACTCTTTTCTACTTCTTCTTCTCCTCCTTCCTCAGTGCTTCTCCTCCTCTCCTTCCCCACGAGCCACCTCTACACTGAGCACCTCCTCTCCCTCGTGTCGTGGTGTCATTCTGATGATGACGGAACTGTCTGCTGTCTCTGCCACCGTGTCGGTGTCGTCAAGAACTACAGTGCGAGGAATCGGAGATCGACGGTGCATTGGAGAGGGAGGGGGAAGTGGAGAGACGGAGGGAGCCTTGGAGGGACAAAAAGGAGGAGACAGTGGAGGAGGAAGGGGATGGATGAAGTAGAAAGAAACAAAACAGACCTTATCACCTTCCATCCATCCTTCCTTCCTTCTGTCTTTCCTTCCTTCCTCTTTCATTCCCTCCTTCAGATTCAGTGACATCAATTCTGTGTAGACAGATGTTTACAGATGTTCTGTAGATCTCAGTCTCTGATTGGCTGCTGTAGCAATGTTAATTATTATTATGTGTTTGAATAAATGTGAGAGTGTCAGCACTCTCACAGGTTAGAGACCAGAGTCCAGACTCCCCTCAGATTTTTTTATAAGGTCAAAGGTCTCTGAACATTAATTCTGACCAATTTCCTATCAGCTGATAATCAGGGGATGAATAATTGCACATTTCAACAAATCAGTCAAGCAGACAGGTTATAGTGATCATATGAGGAGAATATTTAACAAGCTGATTGTGTGTGTGTGTGTGTGTACCTCTCCAGTGCTCTCATGCCCTTTGTAGCTCTTCTTCAGTTTGGCGAAGGTTCCCTCCAGTCCTGCCTGCTCTGTCACCTTCAGTGCCGCCTTGAACATCTCCGGGGTGTCCGGTCGGGGAGGAATGACCTCCGCACCTTTACCTCCCTCCTTCTCATCTGGCTTGTTGTCCTTCGTCAGCATCTTCCTGCGTGAGCACACACACATTGCTGAGTTGAACACACACACATACACGCACAGCCAGAGCCTGACTCCGGTAGAAACAGAAGAAACTGACCTACAGTAAGTGTGAACCGACAGGTCTCGTACCAAAACCTACAGCAGGTCCAGCTCATCCACCTGCTCTGCTGCTGCACCATGATCTGCCTGAGAACCTGAGCCGACTCTGACCGAGGGATTAGAGGTGAGACTAATCCCGTCAAGATGGAGGAGGGACGTCAGATGACGAGACGTGACGGAAGCAGAGCAGCCTGACAAAACTGTTACTGATTCTCACTGAGGGCTTAAACCTGACATTTTTACTTTAATTTATTATTGTTGGAAGAAATCTGATTCAGTTTGAGTATTAATTGCTGTTACTAATAACTTAACCAGCTTTGTAAGTGGTGATTGTTTTTTTTAAAGGGCTTGTGGGCTGTAACCTGTTCCCACCTGTTGCTGCTGTTTCCTGCCACTTTGCGCAACTATCTGTTGTCGTATGTTTTAATGCTGCGTAGTGTGGTGTGTTGTATGTTTGGATTGATTGTTTTGTTGATTGATTACAAAAAAATGAATTAATCACACAATGTTTTTCCCATAATTAACGTAAAATCAACACAGAGGAAGTATTTTTACATTTCCAAACAGATTTCCATTAAAACCATTAAAATTTACTGTCAGTTGTTTCCATATGCACTACAAATTAATTGCAAAAATTAACACTCACACCAATATTAATGTAATGAGAGACAAATGTCCAAGAAACCAAGGAGTGAAAAAATAACATTATATTTAAAACCATATTTTCTGTCTGACCATTTTTCATTGTTGTTTTATTGACATTATTTCTTGTCCTTTTTTGTTAATAATGTATTAGAATCACAAATGAGTGTTGTTGACTGTTACCTGTCTCAGACCAGAGTTATGACATCTGTTCTAGATCGCGTGACTGACATGTGTCCTACTATGACACAGGAGCTGATATTGATCAGTCAGTATTGATCAGGGTCTGTGTGGGCTCTGGCACTGATGGTCTTACTTTGCTTTTTTGCGGAGCAGCTTCTGGGACTCTGGGTAGTGGACCAGGATCTCAGCCAGGTCCTTCTTATCCAGGATGAACAGGTTGGCAAATCCATGTGCCTTCACATTGGCAGTGCGGCGGTTTCCTCCGCCTCCTGCCAGCAAACTGACAACCACAGACAGGGGACAGCTGTCAGTCATGTGGGACTGTGCATTCAAGTCCACTTGTTTTGAATGTGACTGAACAGAGATTCAGTGGATGTAAGTCCAGATGCAGCTGTTTCTCAGATCAGTTAAGGAGGAAGATTTAACACAGCCTGGCAGCACATCTCAAAACACATCTGTGGATTTTTTAATATTAGATTCTCTCTTTCATCCTGATTTCTTTCTTTCTTTCTGTCCATCACAATCTTAGATTTAAACTGAGAAAAGTCCAAACTAAATAAAAATAGTGTTTAGTTTTTGTTCAGATCAGTATAGTCTGTTCACTGTTGAGACTCAGATTCAGCAACATCTGTTTACTGCACAGATGTTTACAGATGTCCTGTAAATTTCAGTATGTGTTTGGCTGCTGCAACCACGTTAATGGACCATGAATCAGGATCAGCAGCAGTGACCTACAGACCAATGTATTGATCCCACCCCCCACACTGCCCCACATACAGATTTCTAATTGGATAATAGGATGACGACAGGAAGCAGCTCTGACCTGATCTCTCCGAACACAGAGCCGGCTCTGATGGTGACAAACACCGTCTGCAGATCAGGACCTCCCACCACCTGCACCTCCCCCTGTTTGATGATGTACATCTCCCTGCCAATCTCCCCCTGACAGAGAGAGACAGCAGGTCAACACACACACACACACGCACGCTCGCACACACGCTTGCTCAGGTATTTCCTCACCTTCTTGCAGACAAAGTCTCCGGGCAGGTAGACGACAGACTTGAGTCTCGTCAACATATCGAACACCATCTGTCTGTCACAGCCCTGAAAGACACACAACACCTTCATAAATCACTGTGTGTGTGTGAGTGAGTGAGTGAGTGAGTGAGTGAGTGAGTGAGTGAGTGAGTGAGTGAGTGAGTGAGTGAGTGAGTGAGTGAGTGAGTGAGTGAGTGAGTGAGTGTGTGTGAGTGAGTTTGACCTGGAACAGGGCGACTTTGCTGACGATGGCATAGTTAACGTCCACAGCAATGTCCAGTCTCATCTTGGTAGGAAGTTGCACCAGCAGCTCCTGTTCATCTGCAGAGGAATCATCACAAAGCTCTGAATGTACATGAACTGCACATGAGATGCTCAGGAAAACTGGTGATTTTTCTGGTTTGCTGATTAAATATCAACTATATTTATCTATTTATTGGAAAAAATCTATCAAGCAAAGTGTATTTATACACACACACACACACATACACACACACTGCAGTTCTCATGGACAAGTTAGGATTTATAAAAACACACCTGACAGAAGGATGAGCAGAACTGTCTACACATTGCGTTTTTCTCAGATAGCTTTAGCTCCTCCTTCTTACCCAGCATGCCTTGGCTCTTCCAGGTGTAGTCATACCAGGTCTTGATGCGGTTCTGGACCTCTTTAGGGATGTTGTAGGAGTTCATGTACTTGACAGTGCTGTCCATACAGGCCCGGTAGTAGTTCTCCCCGGCTGTTGCTGCTCCAACCACGTCTCTCATCTGAGACAGGACATGAGACAATCAGAACTACTCTTACAGTGTAATATACTTTTCATTTGTATTAGTCCTTTTTGCCTTTTGTTACATGACTGACCTGACCAATCATGATGGAAAACGCAAAGACGCCAACAAAGTAGTTGATGAGCTGGAAGCAGATCTCAAAGACGGTGGTGGGGTCGGGCAGACCTCCGATGGTGATCAGCGTCTTCACGGCAAAGTAATAACAGCGAATGTAGCTTCAGGAAAAAAGGAATCAGTTAACAACAGAGTCTACAACATGTCGACTACAGGATTTCTCAAATGTTGGTCTGTGAATGTTTCGTCTCTTACGCAAAGCCTTTTCCGTCGTAGACCCACTTAGTGGATCCCAGTCCCTCATAGTCTGAGCCCCAGTAGAAGAGACAGGCATTAATGTGCAGGGAGTACAGCAGGTAGGTGGAAGTCCGGATCACCCTGACACACAAAAGCAATTACAACATCAACAACAACAGCAACAACAACAACAACAACCCTACTCACACCAAAGTTTTCAGCTCCTCACCTGTAGATGTAGGCCTTCTTCATCACTGCCTCCATGCGGTCGTTAAACTCAAAGAAAGCCATGTACTGAGGAAAGAGACAGGAGTCGGTGTGAGGTAAGTGTGTGAGTGTGTGTGTGTGTGATGTGATGCGAGTGTGTGAGTGCCAGGTGTGTTCTGACCTTCAGTAGACGTGGGAACCTGAGCAGAGAGTTGACTCCGGTGAAGTAGTAGAAGATCTCCATGGGAAACAGGCTGATCACATCCATCTGTCAATCACAGACTCTGATCATCATCTCATCTGTGAGAAACAGTGAAAAATCCAAAGTGCAGAGGAAACACAGAGTTTGTTCTCACCTTGAACCTCTCCGTCGTCATGTAGTTCTCCCTCATGTCCTTCTTATCACACTAAAACACAAAAGCTCCACGTTAAAATGTCTCTTTAAACAGACAGATCAACCCTGATGTATTTTCTTTCTGTGATGTCACTGACCACAATGTCTCCTCCACGGACAAACTGTAGTCTGGGCTGAAACACCAGGATGTCAGTGATGTAGATAAGGTCACAGGTGTAGTCGGCCATCAGCCACAGGTGGATGTTTTCAGGTGTCTGGTAGGGGAATGCCCAGCGGACTGGGATCAGCCACACGTTCCAGTTCCAGGCTGCCACCACGAAGAAGAGCCAAAACACGTAGATGATGTCTGTGGAGACAGAAAGTCTTCATCAAACCAGAAAAACTTTCAGTGGACATACACTGTACAGTTTTAGCTTGTCGCCTGTCGTGTGGTGTACAAAGTCAGTGAGGTCAGTGGGAATCAATCATCTGCTCCTGAACGGCTGTCGGAGGGTTGGACAAGCTTCTGATATGTCAGAAATGTACAGATGCCAAATTCAGGCTCTGGCACAGTTAAAGCAAGTGTTGGGCAAATTACTGATAATGAGTAATGAGTTAGGGTTACCATAACTTCTTACAAGAAGTAATTGAATTTACAGATTATTGCTACATCAAATTAATTAGTTACTTGGGAAAGTAACTGCTGCCTCTTTGACGTTTCCTTCTCGTCCTCGTCCTCTCACACAGATTATCAAGGCAGTAGCTACTTCTGCCTTGTTAGCATTGTTACCAAACAAACCTGCCTCAAGCTGATAATTGGATAGACCAGGCTGCTTTTACTCGTACAGTGTGATTAACTCAAACAGTTTAACATGAATTAAAGGTCAAAATGTTTAAAATTGTGTAGCTTTGCTAATGTTTTCTCTCTTTTCTTTGGTCAGGAATATTTCTGTCTATAATCTGTAGCTTAGCTCTGTGTCTCTCACCAGTGAACGGATCGATGCTGGAGGGGAAGCGATACTCCAAGATGGCTCGGAGCCAGTCTGGCATTTTGGGCAGTTTGGGGAGTTTAGGGAGTTTGACTGGGTGACCGAGAAGTTCAAAGCTGAACTCCAACTCCACTTCTTCTTCTTTTGCTGCTCCAGCATCATCTTTCTTGTCCCCCTCTGCTGGAGGTGGTGGAGGGGGAGGAGGAGCTTTTGCTGGGGCTGAGCAGAAGAGACAAGAAGTGTTACATGATTCTGTATTTAAAGCATTAGTTAGATGCGTACATCTATGATAATATAAAGGAGCATTTCAAACCCTGAGGCCTCCAATTATACTTTTTTTTTTTTTTCCAACTTGTGTTTTTCCTGATCAACCTAATTTTTAAAGAATTTTGTCAAGTGCTGCACCTATTTAGTATACACAACCTCAGCAAACTATTTATGCCATCAATAAAGACGTCTGTACAGTAATTAGCGGTTTATATCCTATTAAAACCAGATTTCTTTCCTGATTCTTACAGCTTAAAGCTGAAACCCATAATAATGAAGGATTATTTCACCTTAGAAACAGTTCTAATTAGAAGTTATTGCAAAAGAGAAATGGGGCAGAAAATTGGAAGAATTATTCCAAATCTCTCCCAATTTGAGCAGTTAAGTGCTGTTCCTCTGTGCAGAAAGCTTCCCTAGGTTTCTGGGAGCATTCAATTTTCAGGATTGAATATTAAAAACAAACATTTGGATAGACAGAACCATAAAATGAGTGTCATCACATACAGGCCGATGGACTCTCCCCCTCAGACTCGTCTGGATCCACCAGTCGGTCTTTCTGCCGCTCCGTTCGACCTTTAAACAGCCTGACAAGCTCGGTCAGCCGATCCTGGATCACCACGCTGCCCACACTGGCTGCCGACAGAGGACGTGGCCTGCAGGATGACAGCAACAGGATGGATAAACAAGGAGGATGGAGGTGAGGGGAGGTAGAGAACGGAGTGTCATTGTATTTTCTCTCACTCCTCATCTGCAGTCAGCAGGTCCCCTTGAGTGGCCCAGGTCCTCAGGTCTTCAGCTGCATGACTGAGAGGGACACAGCAGGAAGACAGGAGGACATCAACATGGACCCATGAAAACAGAAGTATGTAAACATGAAGATGAAAACATGAGGCAGGAAGGTGAATAAGATATTCAGTGAAGCTAAGAAAACATTTATACGTTGCAGTATTTACAGCGCCCCCTCAGGTTAAAATGGATGATGCACATGTGTTACCTGATCTCCACGTCAGGGACAGTCAGTGCCCCGAACTCTGGTTCTGGGGTTGTGATGATCTGGGGTATGTTCCGGCCTTTTCCCTGATCCATATCCTCCACTTGCAGCAGGGGGGCTTTACCCAGGCCCTGCCCATTGCTCCCTGAGGACCAGAAAGAAGAAAAGCTATTGGACATCTTCCAAAAAATGCTGCAGACAGCGTACATCACAGAGTGTGCATCCACAACAATTCAGATCACCTGACGTGTTTTTAGCTGCTAGCTGGAGGTGAAGCATTGCAGAGCATGATGGGAGTGATAATGAGAAGGAAGTGGGTTGGGTGGGGATACCTCAAGGCAGACAGGTTTTTTTGGCATGTTCAAGGTTTGGATTTACACAGTTAAATGTCTATGAGGTTTCTCTAAGGGTCTGCAGGAGAAGGGTGGGGCTTAAGGCTGCTGAGGATGCTGGGAGTTGCAGGTAAGGCGTCTGAAGTGGCTGACGATGCTCATGCAGTACTGGCGGCCCTCTTCCGCAAGCTGCGACAGTTCCTGGGCCAGCAGGGTGAGCTCCGGCGGCGGGGTCGGCATGGATAGCGTGGGGGGGTTGAGGTTATGGTCATGCATCAGCTTCCTGCAGCTCTCCAGACACTCAGCAGCGTGAGGGATTTGAAGCAGGAAGCTTGTTATCGGAGGGCAAAGGCCAAGAACTGGATGGAGAAACAGAGTCAAGATGTGAACTTGACAAGATCCTGGTGGAACTGATCAGAATCTGGTTACCATGGAAATGATCCAGGGACATAACTGAGCAGATAAGTTGAATTTCTAATTCAATTATGGTCAAAACCCGGTCAGACTCTTTTTTTCTCTGGTGATGCTCAAAACATCCAACTTAACTAAAATCATGTTCAGCTCTCACCTCCACCTCCACTGTCATCTGCAGCTTCATCTCCCTGAAAGAGGAAAAAAAAATTACACTTTATACTTAAATCTGTTTCACAGAAATGGAAACAGACCAGACTCAATTCAAGTTCACACTCCTGGTCCAGCTCAGTTTTCCAATGTCATTTGAAAAACCAAAACACTTTGGATAAACCACTTCACATATATAGTTGTTAAAGTTAAACTCCTGGAGCCCAGGTAGCATCATCACTTGTTCCTCCTCTCAACTTGTGTGAAAACTTGATGGAGGGGAAACAAGAAAGAAAGAAAGAAAGAAAGAAAGAAAGAAAGAAAGAAAGAAAGAAAGAAAGAAAACAGGTGCCAAGCTCTATCCACAACTTAAACCTGATGCAAAAACAAAAAGGTTAATAAACTTGAGGAGGCACTATGAAGTGGAAAAGAATTGACTGAGCCCTTGTTCTTCTGCACTGAAAACACTTAAATGTTCTCCAGCTCTTGTTCTCATGGTGGTTGGATGCAGGTGGTGAATGTTACAGCCACATTGCATCAAAAAATTTCACCTCCTCTGTGGCAGTTGGGGCCTCTAGAATTTGTGGTTGTTCAGTGACTGGACTCTCCAGGTCTCTCTTCTCGGATGCTGGTTCCACACCTGTTGAACATGGGGCCTCAGCATCATCTTCAGCGTGACAGACGTCCAGCAGGGCTCTGATAAAGAAGCACAGTTGTTATGAAAACATCATGCAGAACTGGTTCTGCTTCCACTTTTCTAGGATTCTGACATTTAGGTGGTCATCATGATTGGAGGGATGTTTGATATTTGATAGTATGTTAGAGTAGCATTACAAAGTCAGAAAGTATGTCTTTAACCATACTCTATTCACTCTGTGCATGTACTGGAAATAAATTTTCACAAATTACTGCTGAGCAGAATTTGCCCAAGTAAACAAATTTAATATTCAATCTGGTGAGTTAATTCCAACCTACCTTCTGAGATTTGCCCTGATTCAATTGAAGTTGACAAGAAGCAACACAAAATACAGTTAAATGTAACCACAAGGACAAACTGTGGCAAACTGCACAAAGACACTATTCAGAGCAAAAGTCCAGCTAAGTCCAGTTCCCAGCTGATCCAAAGCTAAGAAAGCTAGTCAAATTTCACCATGAATCATAGGATTGGAACGGGAAAAAAAGTCGCTGTGAATGGCTGAGATAGGAATCATAATGACAATGCCTATGCCAATAGACAATGATAAATGAGAGATATCCACAGAGCAGAAAAGCAAAACCCTGTTGTATAACATTAGAAATGAGGCAGGTAGATCATCCCAGGTCTTGTGCTTTATTGTTGACAGACAGAATCTAAGGATTAGTCTCTCTTATAAGAACAAACACCAGCTAAGAACTGGGCAGAACTTGAACTTGCTCTAAGAAGCTTAGTAGAAACGATGGTACTATAGTACAAGCTCTTACTGCAAGCCTATGCACAGGAAGTATGCAGCCCATACCATAATGTGTTGCGATCTTGGAGGTTCTTACAGAACTCCGCAAGAGGATCATATAAAAGTAGTAATGGATTCATGATGAAATCAACAACTCATTAGAGGTATGGGGGCATCCCACCATCTCACAGTAGGGGGGGTAAGCCTTAACCTAAATATGGCTCAGCTTACTCATCAGGTTTTTTCTCTTCCTCAATATTTTCCACCGTTACTTTATTATCCACAGGAGCCGTATTGTCTGTGCTGTCATCACTGTCCTCCTGCAGGTTCTGCAACCTGAGCGGAGTTCAGCAAGGGACAAACAAGATGGAGAGCCCCTGTCAGACAGATCAGCTCATGAGGGAGAAATTAGTGTCTAAAGGCAGCGGCATCAAGACCAAGCAGACAGCAGGTCAGAGGGTGTGGTGGCTCTGCTCTAACTTTGCCAGTGGAGGGAGCTCTAATGCAGAAAGTCCATAATAAAATACAGTAGAATGGAGTGTTTCAGCAAATCATAAAGCAACAGAGTAGAGAGTGTTGAGCTATTTGGTATCACAATTAATCACTTTGTCATTATGACATTAGTATTATCCCCTCAGAAGTCAGACAAGAAGGTACCACAGTGATGCGTGCCAACAGCAAGAACAACCTAACTTAGGGTGTGTAAGTAATGTGCTGTACAAGTGTAAATCTGGAAGGTAGGAAGCAGGGTGGTGTTGAAGACGGACTCACTCTGGGTCGTCCTCATTCTCCTCCTCCAAGATGTTTGGCAATCTGTGACCAACAAACAGCAGGGTTAATGCAGGTTACTGAAGGATGTCTCAGATCAGGTGGCTCATATTGTCTATATATGTGTTTATGTGACTTACGGCTCATTGGTCTCTGGCAGTGTCTCTATGACGATCTTAGCTGAATGCTCCTCCTCAAGCTGGCGGACTGCCTCCTCTGCTGCCTTCATGGCCATCTCCTCTGCGGCACGGGCCGCCTCCAGGCGGTCCTTCTGCAGCCTGTGTGACAAGGAGACGTTCAGACCTTCAGTGAAATTGCAATTTTAAACATACATTGAATAAAATTAAGACATAACAAGCCTAACACCCTGCAGGTGTCCTGTACAGCCTGAGATAGCTGACTTTGGACCAAAGTTTTAAACAGAGAGAAAAACTGGCTGAAGTTTTAATCCTCAGTGGCGCAAAAAGAACAAACAAGTAAAAAGAGTAGCTGTCGCTAACCTTTCCATCAGAGGAGCCACTTCATCCTTCTGGATCTCTGCATCTTCTGTCTGCACACAATCACATGGAAAAAATCTCCGTTGAGTACGATATTAATACCTTTTTAAATATTATAGTATTGATGCTATTGTCACCATAGTATCATTTGTGCTAATGTACCTATTATAGAAAGTACTTAACCCAATACACCCCAAAGTACTGTATTACAGTACCTACCCTGGTGCTAGCTTGTCTCTTTTTGTAAGTCAGTGGCTGTTCATCATTATGACGCTGGTGAGAAAAAGTCATGTGCCCAACCCTGGATGCACCACAGCATTAACTTTGGTCTGACCATGATACCTTTCAGAGGGTCCAAATAACCACTGTAGTGATGGTAGGGGAGAGTGAGGTAAGTTGAGCATAGGGGCAAGTTGAGTCACCCCTTGTTTCAAGGAAACCATAAGAAAAATTGAGCATGTGACCAAATATTTAGGAGGAAGGCATCATTTCATGCAGTCTGTGAAGTTAAGAACCACATGGGTAAAGTGGTTTGACATTTATGTCCAAAAACATTTTTCACTCTAGGAGGTGAATTCAGTCGATCATAAGTTTCCTGAGAATTGTGTTTAGACCAAAAGAGATAATTATAAATTTGTTTTATACATGAGTTGTGGTATCCATGAGCTACAACATGAGGTAGTAAACCGAGCATGAAAGTGCACCTTTTTATCTGTGGGGACTAATAAAGTCAATATGGTAGTTCTGGGGTGAGTTGAGCCACCTGCCCTATACACTTAATGAGTGTATTTTGTCTGTATATGTCCTAATTATTAAATCAAGATTCTGGATGTTTATTATTACAGTAATTACGTTCCTGAGAAAAGGGAAAGCTTAATTAATTGGCAGATCAGATGTTACAGTGCCTGTTTGCAGCTGACAGAATTTAAATTACCATGTTAACATGGATGTCACCATCCATGCTGCCATTAACATGTTAGCAAAGCCTTGTCAACATTATGCTCTGAGCAGAACGCTGGGACAAGAAGTGTCTGGTCAGTCTCACCTCTTTCTTATTCGTCTTCTGTTTTCCCTCCTTGTCCCCATCCTGTTCAATGTCCTCCAGGACCAGATCATTTGTCTTCTGTGTGATGCTGACTGAGGGCCACATGGCAGGAAAAGCACAGCTGAAGATCATCTGTGTATCCATCTTTGCATGTCTTACAAACTGTTTGTCTTAAATGTCCGAATTCATGCCACAGATTATTTAATGTATCTGACTGTCTGGGCTCAAATTTCTTAATAAAGTATTCATGCATAACCCAGACCTGTTTTGAATCTCAAGAAATAGATGAAATTATTTGGACATGTGTTTGACAGACTCATAATTGCTTGATGGATTGATTGATTGATCGGTTGTTTTCTCCTCACCAAACTTTCAGTTTTACAAGACAGCACAACAAAACACTCTGCAAGAAATGTTAATTGATGTCTTTATTTTCATGAATACAGAGCAAAATGCTGCAATGAGTTGCAATGTCTGCACTGACGTAGCTGCACTGAGTTGTTGCACTGAGTTAGCTGCCTTAACATGATCAGCAGAAGCCTTAAGAAGAAGCAAAGAGTTATCCTGAACTACAGATGGTCCTGACTCCAGATCTAACAGCTCACGAGTTTCCAGTACAAAGTAGCACCAATGACAAAAGCTGAACTAGGACCAGTCGGTCACTGCACAAAATACCCTAGAATCTGGAGATGAAGTTGCCCAGTTATTTCAAACAATGACCCCATGTATGATGAAATTATTTTATCATACATGGGATCATTTCTTTATTTAATTATTTAATCATTGTAAGACAACATGTCCAAAAATCTCCACATATGATCTGGATTTTTTTGCAAGAGCCTAAAATGAATCTCCAGATTCTTAGGCTGTCTGTCCTGCATCTAATACACTGTACCATGAATTATCAAACAGGACAGAGCAAACGGAAACAGTGGAGTCTTTAGAAATCACTAATTTCTAAAATCGTCTTTCCGAGTAAAACATGTTCACACACATGAAGAAACATGTTTCAGACTTCACGTGATGCTCTTTAGTTTTTTACAGAAGCCCAGAGTGGCAAGGAAATTTTTTAGGATCTTTGTAAAAAAAAAAAAAAAAAAAAATCTGAGAGGTTCTTCTAAGAAAGTTTTTCTAAGGTTTTTTCCCCAAACGTTAAAAAGAAAATTATCCTAAAAAAAAATTCAATTGCCTTTCGTGGTTTCTGTAGATTTTTCATGTTTTGTAAAAGAAAGCCGGGTAAAAACTGAACATCTTGCAGCTTCATGGAGCAACGTGTCAGCACTACAGTACAAACTGCTCTGTGTCTGTGGTGCATCAGTTAACCAGTGTCTCGGCTGTCAGTGTCAGTGTGAGCGACTCTGTCCCGTGCTTCCTTCTCCTTTTATTTTAAGGGGCTCTCGCCTGCTTTACCCCCTGAAACAGAAGGAGAAGAGCAGCCCGGTTAGAGTCCGCCTCATCACTGACACCAGCTCCTGCCAATCAACACACAACTAATAATCAATCAATCAACCAATCAATCAATTCATAAGTGCTTTTGTCTCTGCAGATTACAGTTAGAGTTCACTGGAACATCTCTGCATCAAACGTATGTTAAGTTTAGTGTGTGTTGGTGTGTGTTAGTGTGCAGAGGTTACTTACTACTCTGCACCTGGTCACTTCCTGCGTCCTGCACAACCAGAACAAAACATAAAAGATTCAGAGACGTTCTGCTGGTTAATGTGGATTCAGGTGTGTGAGAGTCACACTCACCTGCTTCGGCACCGGCTGGGGTAACATACGACTGAACTCAGTGACGATCCATCCCACAACACTGTCAACACAGCATGAAACACACGTCAGGGATTTTATTTGGAGCATTGTGACTTATTTAGGGTTTTGCAAATTATGTTTGTTCTGTATTTAAAAAACAATTAAACCTAAAGATCAAAAAAACACACCCAGTGTGAAAAACTTCCTAAAACATTTCTCCTTCATGTTGGAATAAAGAGAAAACATTGGTGTATAAATAATGCATTCAAAAATACATTTGAAGGAGTTTGACAACAAACACTTCAAAGTTTTACTTAAGTACAGTACATGAGTGAATGTACTGTTTTTAGTAAGCATAGCATGAGTTAGCGAGTCAGACGTCTCACCTAAATGTTTTGTTGTGTCCTATTTGAATTATATTAATCACAGCTGAGCTGTGATGCTGTGGAAACACGTCTCCACTTACTTGTTCTGCTGCTGCTGCTGCTGCTCTCCTCCTGTAGTCAACCTGTGAGGAGAAAAGAAAACCAAGTCAACAACGGACACCTGAGGTCAGAGACGAACTCTGAGGCTGAGAGAAAACAAGCAAAACTACAAAACCTGAAAATCAACAGAATCTTAGAAAAACAAGGTTTTATCCATTCTTTCTGGGAGTTCACGAAAAAAGGTAAAGATAAACATGGACACATCTGTTGTTATAAAAAAAAATCTTGACCCTTCACCTGCACGTGGACGTTTCCCTCACTTCCTGTCTCTTCCTTTTAATATGAATACAAATACAAATGCCGTTGTTATCACAGGTGGTTTTGCTCAGGGAGGTGCATACGCGGTACACAACACTCAGATTACTGCACATCAGTAATAATATAAAAGAGATCTCTCTCTATTACATAAGTAATTTCAGGCTGGATGGAGTTGACTGCCATGATAGTTCTAAGGTAGAAGCTGTTTTTCAGTTTGTGTGTGATTTAAGCAGCAGTTACAGCGTGATCACTGTGTCTTACGTGTCAGTGTTGGCGGCTGGTGGTGGAGCTGCTGCTTCTGCTGCAGGAGCAGCTGGAGCTGTTTGAAGGAGCAGGAGACACCCAGATTATTGATTAAACTTGCTATTAAATTTGCTATAATATCTGATGATGCAGCAGGTGTGTGTTGAAGCCGCTGTTTGTACGCAGGTACCTGAAGAAGGACGTGGAGCTTCACTCTTCTCGGAGCTGCTTGTCTTTGGGCGGGGCTGGATCTCCGGCTGAGGAACAACCTTCTCTATCCCCTGTTTGATCCACTCCATCATCCTGATACACACACACAAACACACACATAGTGATGATGTCACTGCTTCAGACTCTCAGTTTTTTTCTCCTTCACAAACGAAAATGAAATTATATATATTATACATATATATATATATATATATACACACACACACACT
>OMNW01028603.1:37331-48763 GCA_900303245.1 Selene dorsalis
TTTACCACCCAGCTCAACATCCTGAGGCTGGACAGACAGAGGCCACCTGTTACTGTTTGTTCTTTCAGTCTTTCTTTCTTTCTTTCTTGTTTATTTGTTTGTTCATTCGTTATAGAATGGATCCTGTGTGTTTAGTAAATGTATTTATTTTTTTAATATAAAAAAAGATAAAACTGTGTGAGTGAACTAACTCTAATTCAGAGTCCTACTCTGTGTGTTTGTGTGTGTGAGTGTTTGTGTGTGTGTGTGTGTGTTTACTTTGACCCTATTCTCTCTGTATGCTGTTAATGGAGTTTAGATCAGCTCTGGCTGAGTGTCGGCCTCAATTACAGCTGACGGATCATGACCCTAATCCTTCACAGGAGGTCTGGCAGCAGAGAGCAGCCGCAAACACACACACACACACACACACACACACACACACACACACACACACAGACACTGTGTCCAGTTCAGCACTTGCACTTTCCAGTTAGTGTGTTAGCCAATTAGCCATCCAACCAACCAATTAGATAACCACATAGGAAGTTAATTAATCAGTCAGATAGACAGATAGATAGATAGATTGATAGATAGAATCAGTCTGGTAACGTTACTGGATAGTTAGTCATTAGTTAACCACTTTGCTGGTCAGTTCTTTGTCCGCTGTGAACTATAATGATGTGGTTCAGTTTGGTCTGGCTGACTGTGGATGTGACTATGAGCCAGAACTGGCTGCCAGACTAGCACTTTGTCGTCTGCTGGGAGAATCCCAGTAACTGCGGTTTAACCAAGTGAACTCACTAAAAATCACACATTTACAGTCTATACAACACGCGCCATCATTTAACGCCATCGTTAAAGAAAATCACAAAAAACACAAAAAAAAGTCACAGATCTGATATGGATTTTCAAATGAGCATCACTGAACACTGCAGCGGTACCGGTCAGTGTCAGGTCCCAAAAACAACGGTTCAAGGAATCATGTCTGACACTGACAAACTTTCATCAGTTCAGCATCAAACTCATCAAACAACAATTCAACTGCAAATCGTCATAGATTACTTTGTCTATTATTGGTAGAAATTTCCTCCTCAATCTGTTCCTAAAATCCAGAAAAGAAAAACTAATAATTAAGAACAAATCTACTCACTGCAGATTTCAAACGGTTCAAAGTAAGGCTGTACATTGAGTGTTGAACCACAGGACCGTCGCCTCTCTGCTGTTTGGTGTTGAAGGTGTATGTCAGCATGTGGTGCAGATAAGGTTGGGTGTGGTCTGTAATGGAGGTCTCTGGTCCTACCTGAGTTGTTCAGTCGGGGTCCAGCAGCATCACCACGGAGCAGCGCTGAGGAGGCTGTGAGGACCTGAGGGATGTGAGCACTGAGGGAGGATTAAACAGAGACACTGCTAACAGGATTACTGAGGAAGTGAAGGGCAGAGCGGGACAGGCGGAATGGATCGCTACTGACCAGGGGATCGGGACAGAGACAGGGACGGAGACGGGGACAGGGAGATGATTAGACGCCCAAAACCTGAGGGAACGTCTGCAGAGCCAGATCACAGAGTGCAGGAGATGAGGACTGAAAGCGAACAAACATGAACAGTACAGATTAGAATCAAAGAGATGACAGAGAAAGAAGGAAGAGAGTGAGAAAAAGAGAGGTGGTGACACCATAAACACCTGCAGTGAGATAAAACATCACAACTTCATCTTCAGCTCCAGTTTCCTGCAGCTTCCTCCTAACACTCGAATTATATGATGGTGCCTAAGGTGTGATTTTTGATGAAAGCAAAGTAGCCTAACATCTCAAACTAACAAAATCTATTTCTGTTAGCGGAGAGGCGAGGCAGAAACTTTAACCAATATCTGTTTCCAAGTGGTGAATGTGTCTCCCCTGTTCTTCAGAGGTAAATGCAGAGTAACAGGAAATTCAATGGATGCCAACATCTCTGGACTTTGCCCACCTATGTCACCATTCCCACAGGCCCCCTTCTCACATGTTAACCAGTCACAATCAAAACAGAAACATGAGAGATGAGCATTTATCACACTCACTCATCTTTTTGTGTGTCAGCTTCATTATTTCCTAATCAGTGACTCAGTATCTTTGGTGGAGGACATAATAAAAAGCTCTCTGTCAGGTTTCCACAGGTTTTGTCAGTTTTGACGTGAGTCCAACATCTGATGCTTTACTGTTTTCATCTGCTGCTCTCAGACTGAGTCCCTCTGTTGTGGGACACAGGCTGTTGAAACTTTTATTGTGAAATCGGAGGCCGTGTGTGGACTGATAGAGATGAGTCAGTGTGAATCTCTGTGAGTGGAGCTGCAGACTCAGCTGATGATTCTCTGTGAATTGGACAGAGCAGCAGTTGTTTGTTGTTTGGAGGATCAGAGCTCAGTGTTGATTCAATGCTGAAATTGGATTGAAGCTTCACTGCTGGTGGAGACTGACAACTGCAGCATAAACTCATTATCAGCAAACTCTGCAGAGTCAATCCCTGATCGTGAACTATATCCTTTTTAGATTAAACTTCAACATGAAAAGTCACAGTGAGGCAGTGAAGAGCTGTGTTTCCTCACAGCAAGAAAAGTCTGGGTTTACCACCTGGACCTGGGGCAGTTCTCCCGGTGCCTGCATGGGTTCTCTCTGGGGTCTTGTGTCTCCTACCCATTCTACAGTTCAAACACGTTCATGTCCCCCATGACTCTGAACACATAAGTGGTATAGACAAGGGATGGATGGAAAATCAGAGTCACATGGATCACAACAGCAGGTGACTGTTTCTGACTGACTGATGATATTTCTGGCTGCACAGGGACTACAGTGAAGATGGTGAGCACTTCCTCTACACTGAGCATCACCTCCATCACAGCAAATAAACGGCTTTCGGCCCATGTGTCATGATGACTGAGGTAGGCAGAGGAGGAACAGAACATGGGACACAGAATGGATGGGGGTGGGAGTGGGGGGTCATCACAAACAAGGCTTCATACTAATGTATCAGGCCTCTAAGCTGTGAACGTGTTTGTATTGTTGTGTTTTTGTTGTGTTGTTTGTGTTATAGCTGCATTGTTGTTGTTTATCAGGTCTCTCAGTTGTGAGCATATTGCGATGTCTCCATGTTAAAGCTGTTAATATGGCCCTGGCGAGGATTAGCTGCTAACAAGGTTAAGTCCAGCGTCAGCGAAACCGGGGATTGGAGCTCGGGTGCTGCAGCTACCTGATCCAGATCATACACCTGAGAACATTCAGACCACCAGGGTCCGGATCACAGAGAAAACCTCAGAAAGAAAGAAAGAAAGAAAGAAAGAAAGAAAGAAAGAAAGAAAGAAAGAAAGAAAGAAAGAAAGAATGTGGAGACTGCTGTTTTCTGGTTAGACACACACGCACACACACACATTTCCACGGTAATCATATCCACTGTAATCACATTTACCTTCAATCAATCAGAAATTATCTTTGGTTATTGGTTATTATTATTAGTTACAGCAGGAAACAGACAGTGACCAGTTTCAGATGACCCTGGTCCCAGGAGAAGATGACGGGTCCAGATCAGGAGCATTATGATCATATGACAATTCAGCCAATTCACAGGGATCCTTAAAGACTGACAGCAGCTCCACTGTTCAGACACCAGGGGGCAATGTGGCCACAGACAGCTGATGTGAGCACCAGTCTCAAAGCAGCTGGACAGATGCAGAACAGCTGCTCTGCAACAGTTGTAATTCCCCTATTTACCTAAGACATGAAGGTGCTGTCAGTCAACGACAGGGTCAGGTGGTTAGAGTGAACAGGAAAAGTAGGCAGATGTGTTTTTGAAGATCTGATACCACAGAGCTTGTGATGATAGTTGAGGATTTGATTGGTGAGAGGAGACGAGTTCCTGGTCTGTTGCTAACCATGACTTTACCTGGAACTGCATCTGGCCAATTACATGTTGTCCAGGTTGCTAGGCAATGAGTACAGGATCCCCTGTGGGCTAGTACAAGGAGGTGTGGCCTTCATAAAACATCCCCTTATCTCTGATGATGATACAGTTTGTGATTGTTTCAACACACGGGTCAGATTCCTCTGGACCACTCCTCCTCACAGACTTCCTGCTCTTACAGTCACAGCAGAGACTGACAGAAACAGCTGGAGTCAGTTCATAAAGTCTGACTATGGAGAGACAGAAAACAAGCAATCAAGAAACCAGAAGGTCACTGTTAAGACTCCAAACATGTTGTCAGTTTATCTAAAAGACACCAATTTAGCTCAAGGCTAATGCTAAGCTAACAGTTTATATTTGCAATAATATCTAAATCACGTGAAATTGATAATATGATGAAACAAACTCACCTTATCTTACCTTCCCACCACTAACAGCCGTCTTCTGAAGCCAACACCCAGTCGCGTCCGTCACTTTTTTGTGTCCCTGGAAACACTTCTGCTGTTGCTGTTGTGAGTTTTTACCAGCGTAGGTGTTTTTAAAATTAAAGAAGTTGTTTTCTGAATTTGTTGCATCGTGTTTGCGTCTTTGCCTGTGTTTTCTTCTTGCAGAGCGTTGATCGCTCAGGGCCACTTTTGGAGACTCCTCCTGTGAGAAACAAACCCACAGGTCATGCTGTGTTTTTAAAATCTGTAACTGGTAACTGTGCAGTAAACGTAGTGAAGAAGAAAGGACAAAATTTCAAATCTGAGTGAAGTGTATTAGCCAGCAAGTAACTGGAGTAACAACTTAAAGTAAAGTTTGTGGATGTAAATCACCTTCACACTAACTGTTTTTTTTAAACAGTTTACAAGATTTTTCAAATATCATCAGTCTATGGTTTAAACGTTGGGGTCCTCCAGCAGATTATAGGTGTTTAGAGTGAATATCTCACTGCAGACTTGTCCTCTTCACAGGAAAAACAAAGAAAAGCATGAGTTCCTGACAGAGCGGGGAGTCGTCCTCTTCAGTCTTCATGACTGGAGCCGGATGGAGGACAGTCCTGCTGCTGCTGCTGCTGAAGGTGAAACCAGAGAAAACAATAGAGCTTTCCGTTTCTCATGAACACACTCAGTTCAGTGTGCAGAAGCTTCCTCCCACAGCTGTTATATAAGGAAGGAGGAAACATAACAGAGTCCAACTGCTCAGACACAAACAGACTGAAACTTGAGTCTGGATTGAGGTCATTGAGGTCATTACCCTGCAGAGACATGTTGGGTGAAGCTGGCTTTAGCCTTTGTTAGACACTGTGGGGGTGACGTGTGGGGGTCACAGTTTATAATCCAGTCTACATGGGTTGGCAGATTTAGAGCTGGAGGGTGTGGTTCTGTTGGTGTGAGACCATCACCCTCCCAGAAACTAGACCGGTTTGTGGGTGAGGATTCAGCTTCTTTTAATGTCAGAGGGCAATTTATTGTTTGACATCTTGTAAGAGAGTGAAACAAGAAGTCCACTCCAGTGCAGTTTTAACTCCTCTGAGATCAGACCTACATTTGAGTCTCACTTCAAAAATGTTTGTAGCTATCTAAAGCAGTGATCAATGCCCACTTCACACAGAGATGGCCCTGAAGTAGACAGGGTTTCAGCAACAAACCCCTTCAAAGAGAGATTGTCTGAAGATGTGCCCTGTTATCCACGTTCTTAGCCTCTTGATGACCAGCTCACAGATGGACAGTACTCTAAAGCAGGGATGGGCAGTGTTTCTAACACATGTATTCAAAATGTATTTCAAACACAAAATAATATTTTGTAATTTGTATTTTATTGCAGTGATGAAAATGCCTTGATATTTTGTATCAAAAGACTTTGGTGTCATCTATTTTTCTATTTTCAAAATACTGTAAGATACTTTCTGTGAGACAATGTGGGCCTAAAGGCTAATGACACCATGAGAGCACTCGGTGCTGCTGCAGATTTTACTGCATAGAAATTGCCTTGGTGTTTGGAGGTAGGCTAATCGGGCTTTCCCGGACTTGTTGAGCTCTGACCGTCGAGGATGTCGACCCACTTGAGGGTGAGTGGTTTAATGCTGCTACTTTATTTCTAATATTATTTCTTTTAACCATGAACTGTTTGTGTTCTAGACAAGTTCCTTTTCAGTGTAATGTTAGTGTTGTTTGTTGATGCTAGGTCATTTAAACCGTGAATATTAGCTGGTAACTTTCACTGTTAAGTTCATTTTTGCTCATCACTTTCTGCTTGATTTCCATTGTTGTGGCGACCATATGCAACAACAAGCTCATTGTTCAGTAGCTCCAAGGGTGACTTTTTGTTTACACGTTGCCTTCTCTCTATCCCATAGGCTGCCAGTCATTTTTTTGCACCGTATTTTATATTTGGAAAATACAAAAATAAAGTATTTTATTTTGATACATTTTGTGGCTGTGTATATTGTAGCTTATTTTGATACAATTATAAGTTGGGTATTTGATATTTTATCTGGAAATACATTTTGATGTATTTTTGCCCATCCCTGCTCTAAAGTGGTTCATTAACCCTGAAGCTAACCTTGCACCCACAGTAGAGAAACATCCTGAATTTGTTTTCTCTTGGGCCCAGACCTGTTTCTCCTTCATACCCAGTGCTTAATTTGTCCATGAGGAGGTCCTGGATCACCGAGAGGGTGCTGGGTCAGGAAAGAAGGGCGAGGGGTCGGGGGGGTTTGACTATTGATGGACTACCATCTGTACATGCACACACACGCCCATACACCATGGTGACACTCGAGCCCCTGAACCAGCTCTCTACAAGCACTGATGCACATATCATGCCCACGCAACCCTGGGACTTACAAGTTTTCATTCACCATACACACTCATTGATTCACAACACAAAGTCCACATGCATCGCTCCTAATCAATAACATGCGACAGACTACCAAGACTAGCAATAAATTTAAAATTGTTGTTAATGTGCAGCCATTTTGCTTGTGTGTCCAGTATTTTTTGCAGTCCTGAAAAACCTTTGTTTGAATGGTTGAAAGGTCTCTTTCTCCATCTCCACTGCCATCTTATTCTTCAAATTTGGCATGTGTCTCCTTTAAGACAACTGGCAAATGTTTATTTCTGTCTTTGCAGTTTTATCCTTACGAATTATTTTTATAAACAATACATTGTATTTACAGTGTGCACTTATACTATCTCTAGGTTTTACCTTTTTTCCTCCTCGTTTCCTTTCTCCTTTTTTCAGTTTTACTCATTTTAGTTTTTAAGTTTAAGTTTAAGTTTTTTTCCCTATTTTTTTTAAAGTATTAGTGTGATATGACCTTTGACCTGGAGGGTGCCACTTACATTTTTCTCTCCATCACATCTCAAACATGTGTAAATCAATAAAGATAAAGATAGGTGAACATACACAGTGACCTTGGTGTGTGTGAGTGTTGGATAACAGTAAACGGTCTCCTCGGTGGGTGGTGATCTCTGCTAATTTTTATCCAGCCAGCCAGTGATAAAGTGGGTGTGGTGGAGAGGGTGTGGGGGTGGTGAGGTAGGGGGGTTTGTGGGCCTGTACAAGGTGAGTAAACCTGAACCGCTCTATAAACCACAAGTGAATTATTGCAGGAAGTGACCTCATGTACGCAGGTGGGGTACAGAGCCCAACAGAAACTCTGAACTCTGTGTTACGATCGATGACTTTGTGTTAAATCAACTTAGTAACTCGATTTCATTGTTAATGTTCAATGAATCTGACTGATCTGTGAACCACTGCAATGCTTCAAATATCATTATTAGTTATCATTATCATCAGAGTGTCAACCATTAAAACATGAACTGAACTGTTTGGCACTGGACTTGTTGCAGATTTTGGGGGTGGGGCCAGAGGTTTTAAATCTTTAATGTCTAAGATCTTTAGTGTGTAGGATTGTTTGTCATCAGTGGAGTGGATATCTCCTGAGTTATTCTTATCACTGTATGTCCCAGCATGTGTTCTCTGTTCTCTTTCATCTTGTAAAGACGGTCTAGTGTTTCTGGACTTTTGGCCCCTCCTTCATTAGTGTTGTTGCACTAAGAATCATCTAAACATGTTTTAACAACAGAATCTAACTGTCTGGAAGAATACAAACATATCTCAAGCCATCAAATCAAAGTTAAGTCTTTCCTCAGTTTTGGTCCAGAAAGTGACTTAAGTCTGACTTGAGTACAGTCATGTGATCTCAGTCCTGAACTCTGACATGATGGTTCAACTTCAATTAGCGCCATCATCAGGTCAGATCATGTTCATCTGTCCACTGCTTTGGTTCATATTACATTATTATTATATCAATGTTAGCATGATATTGGAATGTGACTATTCCAACGTGAAGGTCACATGACTTCCTCCGTTGACTGTGAACCAGTTTCCTCACATGAACACAGGCACATGTATGTTATATGGTTTGAGTTGTTAGATCATAAACAAATATGTTAAAATAAAAAAGACAGTAAGTGCTGTTACAATTTGCATGTTGCACATGTAGTGAAAAGGTCCTCTAGTCAGGATGTCACTGTAACATGAAGCATCGATAATGCTGCCATGGAAACCTACAGTTCG
Source organism: Selene dorsalis (assembly GCA_900303245.1). Taxonomy (NCBI): domain Eukaryota; kingdom Metazoa; phylum Chordata; class Actinopteri; order Carangiformes; family Carangidae; genus Selene; species Selene dorsalis. The sequence goes on from OMNW01028603.1 coordinate 45,813, forward strand.
TTTATACTGTGACATTGATTAGACTGCTTCGGGCGAGGCTCTGAACCTTAATGAGGAATTTCTGTCCATGTGCTTGTGATGTGTAAAAGTCTTGTCCACTGAGTCACTGAGCAGCGAGATAGGGCAGAGAGAGAGAGAGAGAGTGTGTGTGTGTGTGTGTGTGTGTGTATGTGTGTTTGCGTGAGTGTGTGTGTAAGTCAGCTGGTATTTAAACACCACACCCTGCTGGTTCTGGTCATAACGGGTCTGTTGCTGCTCGCTGCCTCTGCTGCTTCTCTGAAGGTAAGAAACTCACACTCAGTTTCACTTTAGTGGAAAAACTCAGCAACCTGTGCTCAGTCTGTAAATCATAACTCAGAGTATTAAAGAGTTTTGTGTCTTCAACTGCGGAAATGGCAGTGGAAACATCTGTAACAAGTCGCTCAGTCTCAGCGAGTCTGTGTGGACTCTGTGTGTTAGAAGCTCAGACCTCAGCCTCTTGATGTGACACCACACTGCTGCTCTCTCGGTGTGGAGAAGAGGACCCACTCTGCTCTCCGTCATTATCACACTCTCATGTTCATGCCATTTACTGAGGAGGGGGCACAGGGTTTTTCTTGGCCTCTTGGCATCAAGTACGACAAACTGAGTCCACTTACGAAGAAGCAGGGGCGAGGATAAAACACTCACTGCTACCTGAAGGCTTTTATTTTGAACCCCTTACTGTAACTTTATTGTCCAGTGTGTTTGACAGTGTGAATCAGTTCTCAATAAAGCATTGACTGGTTTCTACTGGCGCTTAAATGTGGGATCATTTCAGAAGAACAGGCAACAGATGATTCTGATTGATGTAAAAAGTCAACTGGTACAGTTCTTTTACTGTGAGACCACCCACAGAGAGTACTTTGACTGTGACATTGGAAGCACTTTAACTGTGACACTGTAACTACAGTAAGCACCTTTACTGTGATACTGTTACTGCACGTGTAGCAGGATGTAGGAGAATATCTTTTATGGTGATTTTTTCGCCTTTAAATCGTAGCAGCTGTGGGTCTGTCTGTTGGACTCAGGCCTGTTGCAATGCCTGTTACTAAGCAACAAAACACTGACCCTCACACTCTTCCTGTTAACGTTTAGTAAGAGGACTGAGGGTGGAAAAGACTACACAGTTCAGTGGAGGTGGACTGTGTGTGTGTGTTACGTAACAGGCTCTGCATTTCTTCAGATGTATTTGGACCCCGATCTGTTTCCCTTATCTGCAGACACACCTTGTGGCATGTACTGGTCAATAAATCAAACACACCTCTGAGCTCTCACTGAAGTGTTTAGAGCCGTAACAGCAGACTGGAGGGCGAGGAGGATGAGGGGTAATAAGATGTGAGGTATAGTGAGAGTCACTGATTCAAACTGACCTGTGTTTGGTGTTGATTTGTCAGTGAGTCAGCTGTTTCTATCATCAAACTGCAGTGAAGAGGAAACTTTTAAACATCTGGAAACATCAGACACACAAGGATCGAAAATGTCACCTGGCAACTGTCAGGGAGACATCCTGCTGTCATTTATCTGCTCATCAATCATCAATCACCTAATCACGTCTTCATGTTTCATCATTTTTGTTTTTGACAAAGTTTGGCAAACTCAATTAAAAGTTAATAAGCTGCAGTAACATGTATAGTGTTATGGTACAGGTAGTGATGTGGAGTCTGATGAGTGTGCCTCACTCTCTTACAGTCTGTGGTCTCTCTACAGGTCGGTCGTCATGGCGCTGGTATCCGAGTTTCTGGGTCAGTTGACCCTGTCGTATGGAGGGGTGAGTCATATGCACCTGAAACTCAGCATACAGGATTTAATATTCCAACACATTCACTACTACTGTACTTGCACTGCTGCACTCTACACAGTCATAGCTCAGGTTGGATGCTGCACACCTGAGCACAGGTTGTGATCAGAACCTGAGGTCAGTGGACTAAATGCTCCTGTGTGAACTAATATTGGCAATAATCAATAATAATAATAACCATGTGGGTCGTTGTGCTGAGGGAGAAGTCAGAGAAGTGTTGGCAGGTTCACATTATCCAGATATCAACCCTGATCAGATCAATGGATTTGTTAAATGGAACACTTAATAACTACACATTATTCACCGGAACCCGAACCGGGACCGGAACCGGGACCGGAACCGGGACCGGGACCGGATCCGGGATCCAGATAGGGACCGGAACAGGGACCGGGAACTGATATGTTCCGACGCTTCCGACGACATCTGCTGTATTTGACTTTACATGGCTTTGAACTCTGGCTAATTTCCTTTAAAAAAATCAGTGTTGATGCTGAATGACACTGAAGGGACAAACTGACTTGATGATCTCGCCTCTGAACCCTGACTGAGTTCAACAACGCCAGCTCTAAGTGACTGACTGAGAGAGCCTGGAAGGGTCCAGATGCTGTGATAGGAATGGGGCAGGACCAGGACTAGGACATAAACTGACCTGATGATGTGACAATGGGACACTCACACACTTGACATGAACAAGCCTAAGTCATATACAGTCTATGGTCTGTAAGAGACCGGACTGGAACGCAGCCATTAATGTGAGGACCAGGCCGGGGACACAGGAGCCTAATTCCCTCCCGACACTTAGGCCCTGAACCCTGACTGAATTCAACATCTAGAATGCTGTGATAGGAATGAGATAAGTACCAGGACCACTGGAACTGGGACCATACCGGAAGCGGGACGAAAACCACAGCCAGGACCATGGGTCTGGGACTGTGCCCGACCGGGACAAGGACCATCAGAACCGGAACCGGTACCAGGACCAGAACCAAGACCAACAGAACCGGAACCGGTACCAGAGCCACAGTGGAGTAAGAAGCTGAGACCTGCAAGCCTAGCATGCTAGCATAGGAACAGTAGGCTGGACACTGATAATTCTCATGAATGTCAGGACAAATGATCTCTGGCCTTCCAA
>OMNW01028627.1:2730-13521 GCA_900303245.1 Selene dorsalis
CATTTCCCAAGAAAAACATTTATTGTTATAACTTATGCAAGTCCGGTCTCTTTTTCTCTCTACAGAGCTCCCCCTACAGTTTCAGAGTGCATAAAAACACCGGGCATGTTTGTGACATAGTGCCGTAAAGAAGTCCGTGTTTCTCGCGAGACGAGATCTGGGACACCGGGTCGGAGGCTCTGATGTTGCAAGGTTAGTTTTCAGCCTAGAGACGCTAGGTGGAAGACAGAGAGCCTCCGTTCTCCCTGGAACAAGGCATTTCACCATCACAGTTACTCTGAAGCTGTTTAAGTAAGGTACAAATCTTGCCTAATTCCTCTTTAAGGTGTATTTGTAATGTACTACAGCACCACCATCTTTGTTTTCATGGCCGTCGTGAGATTCGTTAAATCACACTAAGCCTGAGTACAACACTGTACTTTGGTACAATGGACTTTGAAAGAGCAAAGATCCACATATTGAGCCAGAGCCATCTGTATTTTACTCTGTACCAGTAAAAACAGAAAGAGTCCTGTGACCTTCCACATAGTACCTGAATTTAAAAATCAACACATCTGGCTTTCGGAGCTTGGTGTTTGCGACGCCCACATCAGTGCGGAGCCGAGCATCTCATATAAAATAACGCAGGCTTTATTACAGCCATTTAAACCTTTTCAGATGTGGTGTCAAGATGTCGAGCTGAGACACTGGAAGACCAATCAACAGCTGCTAAGTTCAGCATAAAAACCTACATTCAGTGAAAAGTATTCAGCAGACAAAACCACACAAAGCATCGCTCCACACGAGGCCAGTGCTGCAGGCCTTTGTCTCCTCACCGCTGTGCTTACATTGTTCGCTCACTGGAGTGGTGGAGTGGCCATCCTGTCACAACAAACTGTGAATGAATGGATAAAAACTGATACTCTTTCTCTTGTGAGCAGTAATATTCATGCACAAAAGGACCAGAAGTTTTTTTTTTTTTGTGGTGTCTTGTTCCCTCGTCTCTCTTTTTTGGATCATTCAATGACGACTCTGCCCTTCTGGCAAAAAAGCAGCCAGTACCTTCTGGCAAAATGGATTTCGGGTTTGGTTATCATTAGGGCCCGACCGATTTATCGTTCGGCCGATTAAATGGCCAAAAGTCGCCAATTGTCTCTGACGTAATTCTTTTTTTATTGTAAGTGGGACACTTCGACCTTTACAAAGAGTCCACTGATGTGTCTGTAGCTCACCCAGAAGCTTCTGTCCCATCACAGGACGGGCCAAAGTCCTATAGAAGACCCGTACGCCTTCACACCATGTGCCCTGTTGCCGTGTATGATCGCGATTATCGAAAAATGTAATAAATAATGCACAGATTAACCATTACACATTTTACGCAAGCAAAGACCAAGACATGGGCCTCATATGGAAGGAGAAAGTTTGCTCACTGCAAGAAACAAGACACAAAAGCCTGTGCACCAAATGGAAATGTCAGGCCTGTGATGTGGCTCTCTTCCTCGCTGCAGACACACACTGTTGGAGAATGGGGCATTTTTGTAAATAATGTAAATAATCATAAACTAGAGCCCTTATTCTTTTTCCCTCTAATCCCTGAGACCTCAAAAAACAGTTATATAGTGTCTAAAAAATAAGTTAATACTAGTTTTTTGCATTTAGTGTTTGCATAAAGATCTTCATCTACACATCAAGTGTTATCATGACCTATAGGCTGCAGTGTTACAGGAGGCATAGAGCCATGCTTTGGCCATGAGTTTTTAAGAGATCTTATGTATGATGGAGTTTCCGTGTGAACGAAAAGGTGAAAACACATTAAAAGATATTTCATTTTCAGATATCTTGCACAGAGCTGACACAGTGGTGTCAGTAAAGGGTTAAAGTAAAAAATGTTCACTGACACAAGAGACAAGGAGGCAGAGAGCTGTGAAATGTCTCCTCTCTCCTCTTTTCACTATCTGATTCTTAACGAGTACAATTACATTTTTTGTATAAAAAAAAAAAAACCCTTAAAACTGTTCCTCTAAATTTGCCTGTAATTTTCTCTTTAGGAGAAGAAGAGATCATTTCTTCTTCTCAGTCACTGTAGGTTCAGTTTTTTTTTTTTTATGTTCAGAAAAGCGCACAGACATGGTGAAATTGAAATGGAACAGCTGTGACCCTGAGGTAATGATTTGAGATGGGTTGACATAGACATAGTCAGGTGAAGACATCTGAATGACAGGGGCAAAATGGTGCTTGACGGCCAACCAGTTAGGGAGTGGTTTCAACTGTCATCTCTGTCAACATGGGAATAGGAACTGGATGGAGGGAAAACTGTGTGTGTGTGAGAGAGACAGACAGACAGTGTGTGTGTGTGTGTGTAGGAGGGAGAGAGTGACAGGGACAAAGTGCTGATGCATTCATCTACCAATAAGAAAATAAAAAAACATGAAACATGTCAATGCTGTAATGAACAACAACAGCGCTGAGGCTCACGTTACTGACACAACACAACACAACAGAGCAAGAGGAAGAGGAAGCTGTGTAATGCTGTCAGAGAACCAGAGGTTGACCCTGTGGAAACACCACAGGGAGGGAAGGACTAATTGTTTGCTGTAAAATGTGCACTTGTTGTGGGGCCAGTGTCAAGTGGTGCCCCTCTTGCTCTTACTGTCCCCATTGACCGCGGCCCGACTTCCTTTGTAGTGAGAGATGTAAGTCAAGGAATGGGCAGAGTGGAGCAGGGTGTAAAAGGCAGAGGATGTCAGACTTGGAAGTGAAAAGTGGACGGGTCTAATGAACACAGCTGAATGTGTCTTTTTCATCTGATGATACTTGAGGTAGAAACCGAGTGTAAATTCATTAGAGAGAAAGAAGCTGCTCTGAAGCTCGAGGATCGATTACAAATACTTCTTGAGCACCTTCCAAACAGTGTCTCCCTCACAGAGAGTATCAAAAAGCATCAAGCTCCAAAAGGTGGCAATGAATTTTAAGCCAGATTTTAAGTCTTGCTATAAACAGTCTATATATAAATAAACACACACACACACACACACACACACACACACACACACACGCATGCATGCACGCTGGCATGGGCAGCCCAGCGTCCAGACAGTTAGTCGTGTGCCAAATGTTTAATGAACATCGGCTGGCAGACTATCATGAGCAAACTCTGGCCCACACCAGTGTTTGATGATTAGCTACGACCCACAGGGACACACACATGCACATGCGCACGCACCCACACACACACACAAGCACAAATACACACTCTCAATCAATGGCTGTATAGAAACAAGGCCATCCTGCACTCAGTCTAGGTCTGATCTGATCAAACCCAACACACTGCTGAATAAACTTACATTACTCTGGTTCTGCTTCTTTCTTAACCTCCTAACATCTGTTTATTTCACTCCTCTTCTTCTTGTTGTGTGTTTTTTTCCTTGTTTTTTGACCCTGACATTTCCTAATTTCTTTCACGATATTTTTCTTTTCTTCCCACCTCTGAACGCTACGTCTGCCGTCCCACTGCATTGTCATTATTTTTCCTTCTGACAAACGGCTGCTAGTCAACTGTGACAGCCAAACAATGAGGCTTTGTTTTGTAGAACAGAAAAAAAAATGTTTGCTGTAGAAATTTTTTCAAGTCTTATCTAATTTGTAATTCATATAAGTTAACTTCTCCAGTCATGTCCTGTCAGGATTATTCAGGTTAACCACACAGGCTCAGCCATGCTGGTTCACCCTACAGGTATACGATCAGCTGAAATTTACAAAATGTATAGTGCCAAAAAAAAAAAAAAAAAGTGTCTAAAACACATATTTGCAGCTGCAGCAGCACATCGCTCCCCCTCTGTGCCAGCTCTCCTGGCTGCACCTCCAAACTGGGAGGATGCCAATGTGAATCTCCTGCAGGTGATATGTTGACTATGTGTAAAATACCTCAGCACATCAAATAACCCCAATATCACTTTAACAAAAATATATTCTGCATCGACGCTTAAAGCCTGAGGCCGGTCCGAACATCAAAGTACTCTGCTACACTCTGAGTTACAACACTGAAGTTTTTACCTTGAACACGAACAACACAAACATGAAAAGTGAAGTTATCTTATTTACCAATTAGGAGCGAGACGAAAATTGTTATCACCTTCACGGACCATCACACACACACACACATCACATCAGTCCCACCAATCACATGCATCGTTCAGTGAAAACAGGAAGAGCATCACACACAAAGGTTGTAGAGCTATCCTTGTTTGGAAATTATTTATTTTATTCTGAACTTGGAAAATCTGCTTTTAGTGTTTGTGCAACGACTCCAAGACTGACACTCTCACTACTCCTGGACATTTTAAGACTTTGCTCCCAAACCACATCACTTCAGTGTGCAGCTGTTTTACTGAGCGCTGAGTATTGTCTTGTTTGCTTTGTATTTTTCTCTCTATCTCAACATTATTGCAGATGAGGGAAACTTTAATGATTTTCAAGGCTGAAACTGGTTCATTTCACCAATATTTTGTTATGAATCTCCAGTATTATTCCCCTGTGAGTTTGGAGCGGTTCAGAGTTGCCTTGTTATTGTCATCCAGGGTTTTTTTTACAGGGGTTTTTTACAAACGTCAACTACTTTGATGACGTCACCGCCGTGCACCACCGCAGCACGGCCCATTCACTCCATGCTCTGCAACGGTCGGCTACATGAAATTTGCTCGTGCAAATAACATTTCTTTTTTTTGTATTTCCAAATTCTCCAAACAAAATGACTAGTTTCCGCAGGCAGAGCATGGATACGCTTATATGCATATTTTATGCTAGACATAAAGTCCAGGTTGCAAAAAACGGAACTTCTCCTTTAAATAAAAGGTTTGAATGAAATTGCATTAACTTCAATTTATTGAGGACACCCTAAAAACAAACAATAAGCCCAACCTGATTCTTACCTTAACATTAAAACCTTAAACTGCTCTGTGGAGTACAGCACTGACACTGGACACAATGTCTTAACAATGATGGTTACCAACTAGAGAAGCACTGAGCTGCACCAGCTCATTCCTAGGCTGCAGGTCACGGCCGACCGAACTGAAAACAAATCAATAAACATACGAGGGAATTCCCGGGAATAAACTCGTTTTCATAGCAACAGGCAGTTTTAGAAATGTGCTTGATGTTGCATCAGTTTGGCTTGAATTAAATTAAAAGCACAGAAATGCGTGTGACACATTCAAATAAGATGCTAACCTGTGTGAAAGTCACTCCCACAGCTGCAGCTTTAATTCATTCATTTATACCATCATGCATCAGCGTCGGCTGTTACGACGCTTTAGTGTAAACATGATGGGAATACTGACACTGCACTCTGTGAACGATTTCACCCTGGTTTCAAAGTAAAATAAAAAAAGGTTTACCAAACAGCTCTGTGGTTGTGTTACATATACAGATAGGTTAATGATGAAACACACTGCAAAATATCTTGAAGACACACACTGGCTGGGTTTTTCCCTGATTTATACTCGTGCTTGACTGTAACTTATTTATTTAAAATTGTGCAAAGCCTCCCTGGTATTTTAGCACAGCCGTCTGAGGGGGAAACATGGTTAACAAATGGAGAAACAAAGACTTGAGGAGGATGCCAGCTGGGCAGAGCAGATATTACACTAGATAGATCTGCTGCGAATGAGGACAGATTAGGTTGTTAGAGACTCTGCCTGTGTTTGGTTAAGTAAACCACAGCAGCAGGATGCCCTTTTCTTTTTTGGGTGGGTGGGGATCCTTGTTTTTTGGATTGCAACTTCAATAGATTCACATTAAACAGTGTTTTCATTATGATAAAAAAGAGAAGGACGCAGTAAACTTATCACTTCACACAGAGAAAGAGAGCCACAACTTAATTTGGCCTCTCTAATGCCTCCATTACATTCCTGCTTCTTCTCTACATCTCATGTACACAGCTTGTTTCCCTTTTTCATTGACTCTTGTTTCCACTTCACCACATGTGCGAACCGACACACATTCAAAATGAAAAATGTAAAACACTTAATAATAATAATAATAACACAATGAGTTAAACACCAAGGACGACTAAATACCTAATGCAGCGCGTTCCTCCTCTGCCTCTTAAAACAGAAGCATTAGAAGTCGCAACAGGCAAATGAAATGTAACAGTACAAACTTTAATGATGCAATCAATTGTTGAAGACTTTTAAATCTCAGGTTGAACTTTAACATCTGTTAAAATCAAACTTTCATTTGTTTTTAATGAACTTTGAAGGTGGATTACCTTGTGAGGGGTGAGGGAACGAACAGTGAGCTGAAAACATGAGGTAATATAAAGCAGTTATCAAAGGCATGAATAGAACAGAAATGAGTTTAAAAAGAGAAAAAACCCAGTGAACATTGAAAAAAAGTTCAAGGAGAGGTGTGAACCTTTGTATAAGTTAAATGGTGAAATTTGACTTTCTTAATGTTGACCTTAAGCCTATAAACGTGTGCTTGTATAGCTGATTTTCATTCAGCCTGTTTCCAAACACTTTCATTTAACTGGGATTAATCACATATACCTCATACTGTGGCTACAGCCCATAATGACCACATTATGGTTGAGCATCTGAGAGTGACTGAGAACTAACCAGTCAAGAAATCCAATTCAGTGGTTTCCATCTCCAGGCCCTAAAAAGCACCGGAGCTGCGTATTTACCCTTGCAAAAAATTTTTTTCTCGATAAACAAGATTAATATAAAACCATTTGTCTCGTGCACTTTGCTGGAATTGAAGCTGGGGGACCTGACCAGAATTACAATCCTGATATTTGAACCACAATTTTTCTCTATGGCATATAAAAGAGACGTACCCTTTCATGTATGATAGATGCTATAGTATGTGAGATATTTCGCTGTGACACTCACTCTTTCTATTTAATGAGCCCCCATGAGAGGCTGTTGTCACCGGGCCCACACATTGTTACTCACACCATGCATAAACGTATATGCATGGTGTGAGTAACAATGTGTGAGTAACAATGTGTGGGCGCCAATGTGTTGTAAAGTGCATTAAAATTACATTAAGAGGGGAGAAATGGTGCTATGACACATATATATGTACACTATAGCATACATAATACACTAAGGACAACTGAATAAGACCTAATCTGAAGCCTTCTGACACTTTGGTTGAATCCAATATGAAACTGATTGATACCTATGAATCCGACTGCACACCTCCACCTTCATAAACAAATCACATCACAGGCTTCGTTGTGAATGGAGAGTGTTGTCCTCCTGAAGCTGCCGTACATCTGACAGGCCACTGTCCACCACAGGAAACACTCACGGATATAGTTTACAACTCAAAATGGGAATGAGCTAACGGATGGGTGACAAAAATCGCGGCGATATAGACACAGACCATAGACTGTATACACAGACCGGCTCAACCCACGTCACGTGACGTGATTAATCGTCTGTAAAAAAAAATGTATGCACAAAAGTGGTGTGTGTTAACCCGTTAACTTTGACAGCCTTAATTAAAATCGAATACAAATCAAATGAGCAACAGGAGAAGACCACTGAACACAATGCAACAACAAGAGAAGACTGCAGCTCAATTAGAAGTGTTTGCCTCAAGTAGACCTGTGCTCCCAAAAAAGGTTATTAAAAAAAAAAAAGCTAAATTGAGGCTACTAAAGCACAGTACTCTCTTAACGAGGTACAGCAGAACGGACAATCAACTCTGCCAGAACCGGTAATTGTTGACGACAAGCATGTGGAGTAAGAGGGGGAAAAAAAAAGAGGAAAAAGCTATTATCCAATTAATCTGCTTTTAGAGAAAAGTCTCTATCGCTGGCTGTAGGAAAGTCCACACTTGTAGCATATTGCTGAAGTGCATGTTATGAGTTCATGTTCCTTAATATTGAGTAAGTTCTGTGAAGCAGAGATTATTTTCCATTGAACTGCAGTGAAGGGAGTTGATATGAAAGAGTGTGTTCAAGTGTCCTCCTGGTTAATTTGGAGAAGAAAACAAGCTCATAACTCAATTTGATTTGTAAGAAAGGAAAAACAAACAAACAGGGTTTGGGTTATTTGAAAGAATCAAAATAACAAAGAAGGTTAAATAAACCCTATAATTTTGTTTTGATCATCTGTCCAGTAAGAGCATCGTCAGACTTTATGTATGTTTGAGCTAGAAATTTTTTTGTTGCGGTCAAGACCACCTAAACCACAACCGAGTCAAGACCGAGACCAGAGCAAACCAAGATCAAGGCAAGTCCAAGACTCTAAGGGAGGTCGAGACCAAGTCAGGACCAAGACCAAGGGGGGTTAGGGTTAGGTTAGAGTAAAAATGTAGTCAATTCCCAGAAAAGACCTCGACATTGGTCAAGACCAAGAAGACCTTGAAAAGGCTGGTCTCGAGTACCACAACACTAACTTCAATGCATCAAATGTAAGTCAAAACTAAGATATATTTCTCCTAATAATGTGATCAAACTACTTTCTATATGATCACATGGAGAAGAACTGCCTATAGTAAAAAAACAATTGGGAGGAAAACAACATCCACAAGGTTTACATGATGTTTTGGATGATAAAATATAAGGCAGCACACATTTAATTATGATAATAACAGCAACCTTTGACAGAGATGTGGCTTTAAAAACATTTCCCAGTTGTCCACCGTGAATGTGAAATGACGTCTCACAGTTACAATCAACGATCGATTTTTTTTTCCCACATTCTACCTGATCATAGTTATTTGTGCACCACGGAATGAAAGGTTTCTATTTCTTCTTCAAAACACGGCCGACAGCGTCCCGGTTCACTGCCTTTTGTGGTTCAGGTCACTTGCTGCTGTTTTCATCATGTGCGGAGTTTTTACTTTGGTGGCTGAGAGCAAGCGACACCGGCATCACCCTGCTGTCTTCCATCTGACAAAACAGCCCAACAAATTAGTGCCTGCCGAGTAAAGACCTTTCAAATACCTCTGTAATTAAGAAGCAAGACCTCGTCATAAACTAACAACAGGGTTTGAGTTATCACGCAAGAATAAAGTCGATTGTTGTCTATAAATGCCGTGTCAAGGGTTTGGAGATGACGGGGAACTAAGCGTGGCTCTTCTTTGCAAATCTTTAAATAATCAACACGGTTCAGTTCATCTGAATCAGTGGCAGAGAGGTAAGCAGAGTAGGGAGGGAAGCTTGTCTGTGTATGAAACTACGAGAGGAAACGTACGTCGTGCAGGTGTTTGGCCGTCAGGTGTTCGACTCCTGCACCTTGACAAACACCAGTTACACACTGCTGCTCTGTACAGAAACAGGTCTGCCAGCAACAGGTCGATACCTTTAAGGTTTTGTCTTCCTAACTGCGTCTGTGCAACCATACAGTACTATCTCCATGACAACCACTTTGGCCCTGGGTTTGGAGAGGTGGTGATCGAGTAAAGCTTTGTATATTGATAACAGGGGTTGGAAGAGAGGAGAGACAGAGAGAGAGAGAGAGAGAGAGAGAGAGGGATTGATTGATAAGCAGACTACCTCGGGCTCTGCTTCGCTCCGACAGGGACAAAACAACAGTCTGCTGCGCCTGCTGCTGACGTTTGGTATAAATCATTGGCAATTTCATCAGAGTCCGGTGGAAGTGAGAGACGGAGAGAGAGAGGGGAGGGCGACTAAAACGAGAGGAATAGACACCTGTTTGTCAACACTGTTTACTCCATTTGTTCTTACTTCGAGATCAGGATCCCTGTCCCTCCCTTCTTCTACTCGGATCACTTTTTGTCTCGGTCCTCTCTGGCTGCCCAGAAGGTGATGCAGTAGAGAACCGTATCACATCAGGAGGTCAGGACATTAATGCCCAGTGGAACTGAGGCATGAAGACTGCTTCAATTTTATCTGTTAAGACTTGAGATTCCTGCAGCTGCACTGATGCGACGAATGAGAGGTGAATTTATATCATCAGTACATCAGACAGACGTGCATTATTAATGACAAGTGATGCTGAGAATATCCCATAACTTCCAATGTGACAAAATCCAGAGCTCATCAGACTCTGACAAATAGTTGAGATCACTCTCTCAGCTGAGCTCTGATCAAGTCCTTCATCATGAGATCCAGAGTCAAGTGCAGGGGTGGAAAGTAACGAATTACATGTACTCGCATTACTGTAATTGAGTAGTTTTTATGAGTAATTTGTAATTTTCTAAGTAGTTTTTGAAATATGTAATTTTTACTTTTACTCGAGTACATTTGACCCCAAGTATCTTACTTCACTACATTTGAACCCGCCCACATTACTGAGTACAATATTGATAGTGAAAAAATTAAATGCGGGGAAAAAACCCCGATGTCCTGGAACAGAAAGTCAATTGCGTGGCCTTGCCTTGCGCGCACCATTTCCATTGTCACATAATCTGGATATTCGCGTTGGAAGATGGCTGTACCATGTTACTGAGCTCAGCTGAGCTCTTACAAGTGTGGATGTGCACTTTAAAGGAGAAGTTCTGTTTTTTGCAACCTGGACCTTATTTCTAGCATAAAATACGTTCATTTACTCACCCGAACAACTTTGGTGTGACTAGGAGTCCTTCGGAAGATATTTAGATCCACTCGCGATCTACGTACATCCATATAGAGTTGCTGGGGCAACGATGCAGCGTCTAAATAAGACATTATCTGCTGTGAAACTCCTTCATTTCACCACTATGTTGTTATAGCACCAGCACTATTCCCCCGCGAGTTCGGAGCGGCTCGGAGTTGTGTTGTTGTTGTCATCCGGGGTTTTTTACACGGCTTTTCACTGACCTACGACTTCGGCAGTGGCACGGAAGTGACGTCAT
>OMNW01028635.1:2527-16582 GCA_900303245.1 Selene dorsalis
GAGGGGGTCAGGGGGGGGCTAACACCACTCCTTGTCTTTGGAGGTGTCTCAGGATGTCCAGGATGGAGTCGAGCTCCAGACGGAAAGCTTCCAACTCTCTGCTCTTGTCCTGAGCCAGATGCTTCCAGCGGTCTGCCTCTGACTGCTGATTGGCCTCCAGCGTCTGCCACGATTCACCAATCACCTGCCGGCAGAGGGAGGGGCCGTTACTGAGGTTAGCCAGCGTTGAGGCTCTTCAAATGTTTAGGATAGCAGAAAGAAACACTGTACATCTGTGAACAGCGTGGATGACGGCTGCTTTGAAACGTGGCAAATAAACAGGATGTGTGTTTATAAAGAGGAGGAGGGCTTCAATCAACAAGTGACACCGTTCAATATGATGTATGTGTTTGTGTGTGTGTCACCAATGCACACACAAAAACGGGACGCTGCAGCAGATTGGCAGTGTGCTGACTGAACATTTCCATGAACAGTACAAGGCTCCAGCATGCGTACCTGCATCAGCTCCTTCTCTCTGTGTTGATGTCGGAGCTCCATGGTGAGGATCTTCTTCTCCAGGCTGCAGAGGAGCTTCACCTCTGGACTCTGAGCTTCTTTAGCTTCCTTCAGCTCCTCCAGCAGTCTGGTCAGCTGAGGGAAAAATCACCGAGTGTTACAAACATACCGAAATAAATGACAAACCACAATGCATAACATGTCATCCCAATTCAAATCGAAATATCAACGCAAACATCACCAACGCAACAGTTGCAAATTTACCTTCAGACCAACTCATAAAAGCCCAATTAGATACAAGTACTGATGGAGCAGAGGAGTCCACTTCAGAGGAAACACAACGTATGCAGTAAACACTGTATGTATTCACTTAAAGTAAGTGATAAAAATCTGACAAATGTTCTGATGCACTATGCACTCTTGTCCTAAAAAAGCAAGAAAACATCCAGAAAAATGTTCAAACGTGTTTGAAAAATAACTCTTCTGTTCAACACAAACAACTAGCTATTTTACCATGAATAAAAGTAGTCCCAGGTGAATGAGTTTATATCTGCATTTCATGTTAAAGAGAACAAGACAGAAACCTCAGAATAAAAGCAATAAGGGGTTTTTGCTGTGTTTTTTTTAGACCAAGGTGGCAAAGGCCTGTACAGTGGTGGGGTGGATGGGGGGCATCTTGATAGCTGTACTGTCAGGTATAGTCCCTCCTCTATCAAATATGAAAGGAGGCTGAAAATCACAGGACATGGCTGTTCTGATGATACAAGTCAGAGGTCCTGAAATGTGTGTTTATCTTCTATAATACACATTCTACATCTCGGAAGCGATGTCTTTGCACATAGGGCCTTCCTACTCCTTTCAAATGGGGCAGGGCTGGAGAGACACAGCCTGAGGGGGAACCTGGGATCTGACACAACACCAGTGGGAGGAGCAGGTCTGTGGAGCTGTGCACTGTGGATGTCCACAAAGAAAACAAGCACTTAACACCAAATCCGCAGCACTATGGCACCACTTTCGGTTGTGGGCGCACATCTACATTGAAAGTAATGGGTTTGTGTGCATATAAGACGCTACATCTGAACCCCATGCACCCACACACGCTTTCACCAAGGCGGTGGGCAAAATCACCCAGGCTTTAGAGAGGCAGGGAAAACCCAGAGTGAGAGAAAAGGACATGTGACTGCCCTGCCAGTAGTTTGAATCTTGGCTTGGAGTCAGTGCCATTCATCTTTACAAGTTTGATTACCAGCATCAACTTTCCTTATTTTGGAGTAGGCCATGCAGTTTTCACTCCATCTCCTTTCTCTTACTCTCTCTGGTGCACTGGTAAACACACTGGTACAGGGTAAACAAACGATTTGACAATTACAATCTAGCTGTGTCCGCTGTCTATAGCTGTGACTGTCAGGGAAAAAAAAAAGCTCCAGGAGAATTATCAACTCTCGTTAATTTATCAGAGATTGGTCATGGGTTGGATAGAACTATCACTCGGTCCGGACCCAAACCAAGGTCCGCCATTTGGTGATATCTATATAGTTTGAGATCTGTTTTAGATCCGTGTGTGATTTCAAGAAAATTGAAAGTGATTGGCTAAAAACACTGATGTGATGGAGGACTGTATCAAAGTAAATGAGCTGAGGTGAGAAAGCGTCTTCAGTTGATCCAATGAAGGTTTATACAAACAAAATGAGAAATGTTTACATGTGTGGGGGAAACTGTGAACTCTGAGCTGCTCACCTGCTTCTGCACGGCGCTCTCTCGAGTCCTGGATATTTTCAGAGCGTCTTTGACTCCCTGCAGCTCCTTCAGTTGCTCTTGCAGATGTTTCACCAGGACCTACCGACAAACAATTAACACTGAGTTCGAAGCGGCTGAAACTCCTGACCACACGAGTCTGGTGGGTTGATGAGGCGTTACCTCCAGGCTGTTAATTTTATTGGCCTGTTCAGCAGCTTTAGAGGAGGCGTGTTCCAGAGCGTGGGTGGCACACAGCTGCTCTATCGCCCTCCGCTGCTCCGTCTGCATGGAGGTCAGCCTCTCTTCAGAGTCCTCCTTCAGCCTGGAACATCACATTGCATCATGTGATTTACACTCACTGATGAAAACGTGTGTTGTTGAGCTCACACAGACACACACACACACCTCCACAGCTCCTCCTTGGCCTGTGCAGCTTCAGCCTTCAAAGCCTCCTTCTCCTGGTCAGTCTGCAGCTGCAGCTGTTCCAGACGCTGCTGCAGAGCCTCCTTCTCCTGCTGCACCTCCGAGATGTGACTCCCTGTTCCCAGGATGCAACATTACAGAGGTCAGGTGGTAAAAAGACTGAACTCACTGTGAGAGGATCCTCTCATGGTTTTAATGTAAAATACACAATGTGGCAGTGTGGGTGTGGCCTCAGCATGCACAGTTAAGTGTGTGCTTTGGGTATATGTATATATTCTAAAAATTGTAGTATTTCTTATATTGTTATTCCATTTCATTTTATCTTATTCTATTTTTTTGGAAAATATTATCTACCTCTATCCTCTAACTCTCATGCATACAACGTTTCATTTTTCCATCTGGCCTTTGTTTGTAACCAAAGAATTTCCCTCCCAGAATCAATAAAGTTATTCAGATTGTGATTCACACCTGTGAAGACAGTGGGTTGGTAGGTCTTCTCATACTGAGCAGCTGGAGCTTCCTCTCCACATGTATGTTTTGCAGCAGGAGCAGCAGCAGCAGCACAGAGGCTCTTAGTTGGTCCTGGCTGTCTCTTGGTCTCTACAGAGTGGGACTCTGGTCGTGGGCTAGGGACAGACAGCATGCTCCTCCTCTCCCTCTGCAGTCTGTCCACGGTGCGGCTCAGCTCCTGGATGGTTCGTGTTTTGGAGGCGAGCTCCTGGTTGAGTCGCTCTATCCGGACGCCGAACGCTTCCTCCGCCTGACGCTGGTGCCGGCCTGGACTCGGCTGGGGCTGCAAGAGGAAGGAGGAGGGGGTGGGGTGAGGGGCAGGGTTAAGGTGATTAAGACTTCAGGTTCTGTGCTTGGTTTCTGCTTAATGTCCATAGCACTGACCTTGTTTTTGACCTGCTGTTGGAGAGACTCAATCTGACCACGGAGGGACTTCTCTTTCTCCTGGTGGGACTGCTTCTCCCTCTGAAGCTGCTCCTCCAGAGTCTGAACCTGTGACATCCATGGCTTGGTCCCAGCTGCTGCTGAGCTTTCCACATCAGCCTGCTGTCTCTGCTGCAGCTGCTGCTCCAGCTCTGAGATCTGCTGCTCATAGCGAAGCTAGATGTAGCACACACACACTTACAGAACACTTTGTTTTACAGAAAACCCTGAAAGCTAAGTGAGATCTTTTTTTTGCCAGCTTTTTCTTTCAACCTTCCCAGAAAAAAGACACACTTTCCTTTCAGAGCTTCTGTGCATCTCTGTTCACTTCACAATTACATTTTAGAGCAATGTTTGAATGCATTTAGTGTATTAGAAATGATTCTAATGCTGCTGTTAAATGTTAAATCACCCCAGTGTTGACTGGTGAGCCTCTAGCTTAGACTGACTGGTTCTGTTTGTGTGTTCAGTTCATTTTTCGTATCCACATTCACACTGCTGTAACAATGTGGAGTGATCAGATCCTCAGTGTATCTCAGGTGTGTTCACAGCTGGACTTGGAGCTGTCCAGCAGATATTGTACAAAGAATAGAGACAGCATGACAGCAAACAGAAGCTAATTTTGTGGGTCTAAGAAATGTTGCTGAAAACTCACTATGAAAACTATCCAACTGAAGACTGAGGTGGTAACTGCTTTATGATGTCTTATCCTATCATAATCGTTATAATGTTAACAAATAAAATTAAATAATCCTTGTAGAATGTTAATGTAACAGTCTAAAACAATGGTTGATCCTGTGGCCCCTGCAGGGCTGCTCATACATGAAGCAGGAGGAAGTCAGTCTCATGGTAGAACTACTCTGCTCTTTAGCAAAACCAATCTGCATGTTTCCATATTGTGTGTCTTATTCACACAGATTTCTATGGTAACAGGGTATGTCCAGAAAAAAAAAAATAGAATGGAGACAGTGAACTGTGCTCGTTTCTGTCCCAAATCATGTGGAGCTGCAGTGCGAAGAGTTCACTAATTGCATGGAAGAGACGGAAATGGAGCCGACTGCCGAGCTGTGCCACCTTTAATGCTGCCATCACTGCTGGAATAACAGTAGAATTGGGTGTTTGGTGCAGTAGACCAGCGATGCCTGGTAGAATTGCACATTGACTATATTCTACAACTTAAGGTGTCGGTTGTTTAACGTGCCTTGAATTAACTTCCGTCTCTCTTGAGCTACGTCATCGTTGTTGTTTTTGTTTGTGTTGTGCTGTGAGTGACGCAAAAGACCCTTCGAAATTCACATTGACAGATCTGCACTAATCCGATCAGAACTGCATTTAAAAACCACCTCTGTATGTGGTTTGAATCCGATTCTTTGTAAAAATCAGATCTCATGTGCTTTTTGTGGTTCAGACTGTCAAAAAACTAGATACAATATGGATATGCTAAAAATCCAATTTGGAGAGGCAGTGTGAACCAGGCTTAGGCCTAACATTAAGTAAGGTTTTTACTGAATTTTGAATTTTCATTAAATGTAAGCCATAATCATTACAATGAAAAGAAATAAAGCTGTGAAATATTTAAGTCTGTGTGTAATGAATCTATATGGGTTTCACTATTTCAGTTGAAGTACTGAGATAAATGACTTTTCCATGACATTCTGATTTATTTAGATGCACCTGTATAATGAGTGCATTTTATTTTGAAGTGCAAGAGAGCAACTTGTAAGCTTCAGTGAAGTTATAAGGTCAAGATTAGATTTTATTTATTTTACTGCAGCGAACTGGTAACATGTTCAGTTTGACACCTGGTCTGGTTGTTGGTCAATCTTCAACCACACAACATTAACATACAGTTGTGCTGATTTCATTTGTACCTTGACACTGTGGAACCGTTGTTCCATGGCCCTCAGGCTGTGTTTAGCCTCGTCGTCATGGTTCTCCAGCTCGGCTTCCAGCCGCTGGATTCTGTTCTCCAGCAGACTGACGATGCTGCTGGGCGTCTTAGCGGCCCCCTCCTCCTCAGCTGCGCTGGCTGCAGCGTATATCAGAGCGGGCAGGGAGTTTGGGTTTCTGTGTCTGAGTATCTGCTCCAGGTCCTTCACCTGGTGAGTACAGAAAGACTGCTAAACCATGAAGAGACACAAAGTTGTGGTGCAAACGTGTGACATGTCAGCTTGTCTGTGTGACACCTGTCGCTCCAGGTTCTGCATCCTCTTCAACTCCACAGATTTCTCTTTGGCCTTTTTCTGCTGCTCGCTGCTTCTTTTGCCCACTTCCATTTTCAGGTTCTCTACCTGGGATGAGGACCACATGTTATTTCCTACACAAGTGAGCTGTTCAGCTGTAAATTTCACACCTGAACTGATATTATAGGCTTTCTGTTCCTGCAGCTGCAGCCTCTCACAGTTAATCCAAAACTACCAGCAGCTCAACACTAACAAGACAGAAGTCCTGGATAATGGTCCACATAACTGAGCATCATCTGTAAAATGAAATTTTTCTGTCCTTCAGTGACCTGGAGAAAGACATTCATGCTTTTCATATTTCCCTGACTCATCTATTGTGTCCCAGGGCTGTCACAGTCACAGTGTGATGATGTCATTAAAAGAGGACCAGTCTAACCTCAAACGGTGGAAAATGATGAGGAAATCGTGATGGAAATATGACATTTCTGTTCGTTTCAGCCAGCTGTTTTTGTACCGATGAATGGAAACCATTTTAATGATTATACAAAATAATTGTGGTCTGCTCAGATGATTGAGAAAAACCAGGATTCTCCAGAGCCTTCTCACACCACACAACCAGAGTGTTCCTAAGATATGATGTAGACTGGTTCAGTGGTGAGGAGGCAGATTTGAACAAGGGGATGGAGACCTGAGGGGAATCATGTTTCAATAAATAGATTATTCCACAAGGCAGAGTTTCATTTACAGTACAGTTCAGAAATATGAAATGACATGTTAACCCAGTGAAAGGAACAAGACAAGAAGGAAGTATAGGCGGTATACACTGTGCGATTTTGGGCTGTCGCAGAGGAAAGGTGACCATCGTAGGAGAATCGTGGAGATGTCTTTGGTCGTGGCTCTAAACTGGTGGTCTTACGTCGCACTGTGTGACAGCTTCAAGGACGGCTGCTGTCAATGTCTTGTGACCAAAGATATCCTGAGATAAATTTCTGACACTGCCAGAAATTTAGGATGACTATTTCACAGTGTGACAGCTGAAATTGACGTACGTCATAACTGTGATTCAGTAGTAAACGGTCATCGTACAATCGTCGTACTAAAGTTTATTCGATCCACGTCTCATAGTATGTCATGCAATAGTCTTATAAGACAGCTAAAATCACACAGTATGTAGAGGGCATTAGTAAATGAAATGACAGCCAGTACATAATCATAATGAGGGTGGAGGCCGACCTGCTCTTTGAGTTGTCGAATCTCTGCTGTAGCAGCCTTCAGTCTGCCAGCGTCTCTGTCCAGCAGCTCCTGATTCTCTGCAAACCACTGCAGCTTCTTCTTCAGGGCCAGCAACTCCTCTCTGTGCTGCTCCTTCAGTGCACTCATCTCAAAAGTCTTATCACCTGGCACATCGAGAGAGGACACATGTCCAAACAGCACTTATGGATACAGTCTCAAGAAGCTGACCTTGCAAGGTCGGTTTTCAGCCCAGAGACACTAGGTGGAAGACAGAGAGCCATTCTCCCTGTAACAAGTCATTTCATTCAACCATCACAATTACTCCCAGGCTGCTTAATTAAGTTAAATATCTTGCATAGTTCCAGGTTTTTGTATGGCAGGAAGCTGTGGATTCAGTCTCACCTGATGTGGAGATGACCTGGGCTTTAGCAAGATCTCTCTCTTTCTTTGTGAGCTGCAGGTCCACCTCCAGAGCCTGGTTTTCCTGCTTCAGTCTGTGAATGTCCTCACACAGCTTTACCTCATTCCTCTGCTCACACAAACACAAACACATACACACAGTATATTTTATGATTGTTGGGGGGTGTTGAACAGTATTTCAGTGACATTGGTACTGACCTGGAACATATTGATTTGAGCTAACAGGTCTGTGATGCGTTGAGGGTGATCCATTAAACAGATGTTTCCCACAGGTCTTGAGGGTTTACTCAGCTGCTCCCTGGTGAGCATGGGAAAAAGCCACAAAGAAAGAAAACACTTTGTCACATTATCACATTTCATGGTGATTCAAACTAAATTGGTGCAGTTCAGGAGGAGGATCTGAATCCCTATGTGTGATTTACTGTTTATGAAACATTAGTAACTGCAGAATTGGTACCAAATATATACATGTTTTTCTTTTGCCAGATTTTAAATTACTCACAAAGTATCTGTGAACGTTCTCATTCATCCAGGTCATCATATCTCTAGGCAACAGTTTAGTCGAAAGCAACTGGACTTGTATTTGTCTATGAAGAGTCACTAGTCTGACTCTTTAGACTAGTGAGGACTAGTCAGACCGATGCGTTACGAATTGATGAAGCCGCTTGGATAAGAGGCGAAACGTCTTCATAGACAAATACAAGTCCAGTTGCTTTCGACTAAACTGTTGCCTAGAGATACTAACAAAGTAAAAACAGAAAAAACAAACAGCAGCACAACTACTGAGGTCAAACCAAACCAAACCAAACCATCACTGGACCGACCTTGTGAAATCCAGCTCACTCTGCAGCCGTTGGTTCTCATTGAACATGGCCTCCTCATCGGCTTTGCTCTTGGCCTGCTGAGCCTTCATCTGTGCATACAGCTTCTCATTCTCCTGCAGGTTGGATTGATTGATTGATTGATTTTACGAAAAAGAAAACAACAAAAGAGGGAAAAGAGTAAACAAAAAAGATGAACACATTATGCAGTAGTTTTATGTGGTATCCATCTTTAGGCCTTCACAGCTGTTTATTGGTCAGTTATCAGGTTGTTTACTTCACTCTTCCTGCCTTTTGATTAGCATGTTGACATAAATTTGATGCTGTCTGTCTCTGCATGATGGAAGCTCATTAACAACCTCAAGGTGGTTTCAATAACTTGATTTTCAGAATGAGAAAATCAATGAACTGTGATGGGTGGGTCATGATCTGTGAATGTAGGACCGTTCTGTCTAATTCCAGACACAGTGAGGACAGACAGTCAGAGAGTTGAGGGACACCAACCTGCTGGTAGCCTTTGATGAGCGTCTCCTGCTCTTTCATTTCTTTCTCAATTTGTTGGAGTTTTTCTTCTGTCGCAGGTTCTGTGGCCTGGCTCAGTCTCTTCCTCTGACCGGCTTCTTCTGCACCTCGCAGCTACCGAGTGAGAAAACAAAACATTCACTACACTGATGAACCACTGTTACTTAAGGGGATGTCCAGCTCTTTCTTTGTCCACCTGCAAATTTTTACCTCATCACCAGCACCTCCAAAAACATATCCACAGTGTGTGTGACTCTCTTCCTTCGCCTAATTTATTTTGAAGGGACATATTTATTTCTATGGATTGGTAATAAGTTTTCATATTAACTTATTACCAATCCATAGAAATAAATCATGTAAAGACAGTTAATGAAAAATATTTAGTAAAAAAGAAGGCACACTGTGCATTTCTGTTGAATATTTAAAGTTCATTTTCAAGTAAAATGCCTTACATTGTATTAAAGAAGGGACTTCACTACCCATAATGCTCTCGGGGCAAAGGTGAACGTATGACGTGATGATGTCAGTTTGTTGTTGTCCTGTTTAGCTCTGCTGTTTTATGTGTAATATGCTGTGTTGTGAGTGTGCACCTTGCTTTGAAGGAGGTAGTTCTGCTGTCTGAGCGAGGTGAGCTCCTCTGCTCCTTCTCTCATCACCTGCAGCTCCTGCTCCTTCTGAGCCAGCTGGATCCTCAGCTGCTGCACCACAGAGTCGTCCTCCTCCCTCTGCAAAGCCACACATCAACACCCGCAGCAGAGGAATCATCATCTGTGCTGAGTCACACCTGACATTATGGTATGAGATAAGCAGTGCAGTTGTTCAGCCAATCCACCTGCACAGCAACACTAACATGATCCCTCACTGGCATCCTATTCCATGTAATTATGAGAAGTGTGTGAATATTTCTACATTTGACTAATGGAGTGTAGCAGCGAACAAACAGGTTGACAACTCAACAGGAATGGGAGAGCATTTAACAAATTTTAGGGATACACAGCCATAGGACGAAAACCCTCCCATCCCTACCCAGTCTAGCTTTAGTCTTTTTATCATTCTGGTGATAATGTGTTATGCAGTTATTGAAATGAGAACTGAAGATCATTTTGGAGGGCTTTCATTTTCAAATTCAGGTGAATGTCAAGTGTTTTCTTACATGGTTCTGTGGAGGATGATGTTTGTGTCTGGTTTCCTGGTGACTGCTGGTGTCTGCCTGCTGCTGGAGGACGGCCACCAAGGACTGCACAGACGCAACCAGCTCACTGCTCACCCTCACACCTGCATCTGCTCATCAATGTATAGGATGTCAACAGTATCATCATATAGACACAGACCGTCAACTGAAATCTATTAGATATGTTGAGTGTGTCTCTAATAACCTGCATCCTCGCGCTCTTCTTGGTGATGAGTGTTTTTTTGTGGAGAGAGGGGTTTGGCTGTAGCAGCAGCTCTGTTGATCGCTGATGACCTGGGAGTCACTGCTGGTCTCCTCTCTGCCTTCCTGCCTCTTGCAGGCGCCACAACAGCTTTCCTCAGTGGAGGTGTAGAAGAATGAGAAATGGTGGAGCTCTGGGAAGTCTAGGACAATCCATCATGGTTACACAAAAAAAACAACCAGCCTATTTTACTGAAAAATGTTACTTTTTACTTCTTTATATATATATTTTTTTACATCTATTTATGGACATTTTAATTGTTAAATGATTTCTTCTCGCTGTCTGTTAAAATAGATTTGCTTCAGTGTTTCAAACAACATTATTTCTCTAGGGCTCCATGGCTCTTATAATATATCTCTTATTTAAGCCCCCTCCCTGTTATGTTGCTAAACAATTAACAAAACAGGGAGGGGACCTTAGACAACTCTGCCTTTCTAACATTAGGGCGCTCATAGCCACACAGTTACAACCAGGGTTACTTGAGCCAGGTGATAACCATCTTCATAAAACAACTGTCCAGGTCGACCAATCTTAGCTTCAGTTAACTCAGTTTACTAAGTTATCCTGGCTATGTTAAGCTTGCTTCATAGTACACACTGCAGATCTGGTATCAAACTTGCTCAGCTCTTAGTCTGTCTGTTCACACCTGGTTTTACCTGCAGATGTAAGCATCAGCATGTGTATGTGTTGTTATTAATCACTTGTGACTGGATCCCACTTCCCTGCTTTATAATGCAAATCGACAGGTATGTGTTGTTGTAATTAGCCGATCCAATAAGCCAGAGGGTTGTCAATGATTGTGTGAGCGAGTGAGAGAGGAAAATTGAGCTAGGTCCAGAGTGAGTTATTGTGCTGCTGCAGCTCTTACAATATGTGTGTGTGTGTCTCAAGGTTGCAGTGGATGGACAGTTCATGGTCCAGGTTGCAGGTAGGCTGCACTCAGGAACAGACTGTCCTTAATATTTATAGGAGGTAGGATCAAACCCAAAACTGCCCTAGAAAAAAATTAACTTTGACATATACTCTTATTCTTGCCTCTGTTTCTGTATGATGCACAAAAAACACACTATATGAGAGGAGAAACTAAAAAAAGACTAAATGCTCTCCTTTAAAACCAACTACAAATCAAAGCAATGGAGAAAAATTGAGGTGTGTCTCACCAGTTGTTTCTTCACTTTGCCAGCCTGAGAGGAAGAAGACTTGTGATCATCCATCAGCCTCTCCACCTCCTCTCTGATGCTCCATGTCAGGTCACGGTTGGGAGGCTCTGGGGAGCAGGAGCTCGGTCCCTGGGCTCCCTTCATCACTGCAGAGCGGTTGGCCCTCTCTGGTCGCTTCACTTGTGCCTCTGACTGACTCACGTCTGGGAAAGTCTTCTCCAAGGAGCAGGAATGTTTTTCTTCCAGACCACTGTGATCAGATGTTGTAAATCAGTAGAATGCCACTTTAAGTATAAATAGATTATTATAACTGAATTAACAGCTCAAATTTAAATTTAAAAATCCAACCTGACAGGCTGGAGGGTGAGCCCTCTGATGTGGGCCTCCCCGAGACGAATCGGCCTCATCAGCTCCTCTGCAGTGGGTATTTCTAAATACAAACACAAAGAAGCAGTCCCTTTAGTTCAGTCCTCTCACGATCTTGGTGTATTTGAACTCATGTCAGCACAGTGGATGTGTCCCTCAGAGGACATGTCTCATAATGCTGTGACTGAAGTGTGAATCCTCTCCACAGAGTCACTCTGTTAGAAGTTTCCAGCCCGGCAGACCATGAATCTGTGATCCCCACAGATTCAGCTCACAGGAAAGTATCTGACCTGACTCATTAGTAGAAACAGGATGTAGAGACTGTCTGACGTGTTGAGGAGTGACGGACGGGGACACAGGTCTGTGGATCCTCTCTTCCCCTTCCACAGATGAGTAATATTGATTGTAGTCGTCTGAGTCTGTGACAGTGTGGATCTGTCTGTAGGCCTCTTGAAGAGCCTCCATCTCTGAGCCACCACTCTGCACACATGAGAGGCCTAGACAAAAAAAAGACACATTCGTTGATATCACAAAAAAAGAACCCAAAACAAATAATCCACAGTGACAACTACAATGAACCATAGAGTCCCTGTTGGATCTGTTTTGGGCACTGGACAGAAAAATGACAACAGTGTTGGTCTAAAACTGGCAAAGACATTTGCTTTGTGCTTTAGCCAGGTGTAAGATAGATTCTGTAGTCTAGACAGGTCACATCTCAGTCATTGTTTCACACTAGTTCTGTTGTCTGACAGCCAAACCAGAAAAAAACACGTCAGTGAAAACAGCTTCATTAAAGTAGTGCATACAGTGCCTACAGAAGATCACCATACCCCCTCAAAGTAATGTTATTTGTCATCCAGCCTGAAATCAAAAACCATTAAAAAGAAACAATTTCCAGCTTTATTTACAAACTTACCCGACAACATCAAACTAATGAAAAAAGATGATGACAGTTCTGCAAATTAAAAAAGGAAAAAATAAAAAACTAGAATAACAGGATCAGGATTCAGTCCCCTGATTTAATTGCAGCCATCCGTCTCTCTGGTCATGTCTCTACTGGCTTTGCACACCTAGATTAGGTAATATTCCCCAGTTTGTCTTAGCAGTTTGAGTGGCTCAGCCATCCAGTTTGGATGGACAACCTGATCTAGACAAGGTGGTGGTGGTGCCATACACTAGGGATAGTTAAAGCCTTGGAAATCTTTTTGTAGCCTTTACCTAACTTGTGCTTTTCTACAACTTCATCCTGGAGATCTTTTCAAAGCACTTTTCCAACAATGTTGAATTCTTTGAAGTACCAGGTACTACTGGTAATAATTGTCCATAATATTTTAAAATGTTATTTTCACTGTGATGAGGAGGGTTATGTTGTGCACATACAGCTCAAAAAAGTTAGATTGAATTCATTTCAATTTCTAGGGTGTAATGTGACAAAAGGTAAAGATATTGGCAGCGTATGATGATTTTCTAGAGGCACTGTACGTGGGCACAGAGAGGAGGAGAGAAGAGAACAGATCAGAGGCTAAAACCACTAACCTGAATGCAAAATGTAGCAGCGAGGAATAATATCTTATCATAGAGGAATTACTACTAATGAATAGCTTGAATGAATTAACATACACATATTTCAGGTAGTGTTTACAGGGTTTATAATCTAATGTGATGCAGTGTAACTGTATAAATACTGTGTGCAGCTTGTTTTTTCACTAATGAGCTCAGTGTTTTTTTTTTTTGTTTGTTTTTTTTACCTTTGTCAGGAACTGGAGATGTCTTAGACTTCTGAAAGCAGACAAAACAAGATGATGAGCAATAGCAGTATAAGTTGTCAGTTTATGATATTTCAATAATAAAAAAGATAAAGTTTAGAGAATAATATCACTTTGTGGTTACTTTTTTATTAATGATAATAATAATGTTAACTGTATCTATACAGTGCCTTTCAAAATACCACTTTACAAGAGCATGAGCAGGGCTGGGGTTTGTAGAAGAGAGAGACGTAGACACTGACTAATAAAACTGTTAAAAACAGCCCACTCACTGGCATGGATTGATAAAGGAAAACGGGGTGAAGAGACTGACGTCTTCACCAAAGTCAAGATTATAAGAAGTGGAGTATAGGGAAATGATATCAGCTGTGTCCTGCTGTGTGCTTGGGTCTTGTCTGTCTTCTCTACTCTACTGCACTGAACTCCAACTCTCTTCAGGGCTGATTAGAAGACTCCAGTTTATGTCTCTATTAGTGTATTGAAAGTATTAGTGGTAAGGCAGAAGTCTGGACTTAGTCTCTGGTCCAGTCCTGGACTTCAGGACCAATCACCTGTCTGACAAG
>OMNW01028641.1:10938-34043 GCA_900303245.1 Selene dorsalis
ATTTCTGAGATGAACACGCTCGGCGGCAGAGGACGGGATTTATGCGGCGATAGAAGGCCGTGATCGCGGGGTTCGGCGGGGGGTGTCCCGGTCCGGCCCGGTGCTCCGGAGAAGCTGAATATGGGTCAGACTGCTGTGTCCGCCGTGTCCCAGACCGCGAGCGGTGAGTGTGTGTGTGTGTGTTTGGTGTGTGCGCGCGTGTGTGTGTGGGTGAGAAAGAGAGCTTTCTGAACGTGAGTGTGTGTGTGTATACGTGCAGTCAGTGTGTATTTCCCCCTCCCTCTTGTCTTACACACATTCCGTTATCTTTATTCAGGAAGTCTCCTCTTTTTTACTTTAGTACTCTTTAACGCTCCTGTCGCATAATAAACTGATCGAAGCTTCTCCACAGCTGAACTCGAACAAAGAGCTTCACGGTCTCTGTTTGTCAATGGAAACATAGTGAATCACATGTGTGTTAAATTAATTCAAACGCCCTTGCATCATTACAACACAGTGTTTCTAAAGTTTCTCGCTGGCTCTGTGTGTCTGTGTGTGTGTGTGTGTGTGTGTGTGTGTGTGTGTGTGTGTGAGACAAACACAGTGAAGCAGCAGCCTGTGTTAAAGCAGCGATGTGAGAGGATGTGTTGTATAACCACACAGTTGTTTATAAAGCTGCATTGTTGCCTCTGGGTAATGAAGTTCAGTGTTTGGTGTGACTTTATGTACTTTAGCAGCCGGTTTGACTTGAGTCCAGATGAGCTGAAGGAGAGCAGCTTAGTTTTCCACCAATTAGTTTTCTCAGAAGAGACCAGAGGACCATCTGAAGCCGGGGCAGCTCTGTTAAATCTAAGTAGATTTACATTTAACCCCACACTGAGGGGTCTGTCAAAGCAAGACAGCATCATGTCATGAGTCAACAACTGGGCCCTACACTCATCTATGTCAAGGCTTCACCGGAAGTTCCCTCACCCACACAGTTCTGGTTTGACAGCAGCAGAGTTTACTTAGATTTCCTCCAAGTCAAAGAGAAAATGGAGGTCTCACCACATCTGAAGCCAATGAATCTGCTCATTATTTTCCTCTACTCACTGAGTAAACATTTGGGGTTTTTTTTTTTTTTTTAAAAAGGCTCATCACAGTTTCCCACACAGGGCTCAACATGCTGTTATCAGTTTGTTTGCTTGAAGCAGCAGGTCAAAACCGAAAATGAATTATTTTGTACAGTGGTGTGAAACAGAAAAGCAGAAGATGCTCATCATTAAAGAGCGGGAATCAAGTTTATATCTGTAAAGATGAAGAATCCTTTATCAGAATAACTTCCAATTATTCTGCCGATTGATTAAGTTTTGGTCCAGTTGTCATATAGTTTTATCTCTACATGGATATTCCTGTTGTGGTTTCAGGCTCTGAAAATAAACCATGCTAATACATTAATATATATCTGAGTTTGTGGGGCTGGGGACCACACAGGTTTGACTCTCACCAGTGAATCAGGAGCTGTTTCACACCTGCAGAGCAGAACAAATTACCACCTGGTGCAATCAGAGACCAGTAATTCAATATGCACCACATGATTGTTTCATGACTGTTTAGGAAAGTTAAAAACAGCTCAAAGTGTCTTAATGAGGCGTTCAAACCCCCAGGACAGATTCAAACTCTTTTGCCGTTTCCCCAGATAGTTTTCAGAGGGGTGAACATCTAACATGTTTCCTTCAAGATTTCCCAAATCCTTAGAAATAGACTGGCATCTGGTGACTGTGGATGTAATGACTTATGGTTCACATCATTATCATACCTGTCAAACCCTTCAGTGACCTCCTGTGCCGTGTGTAAGGCTGATAAACATCAATATGTCTGTTCTTAATCTGATTCTTAGTTTTGTTTTCTTTTCGTTTGATGAGACGTTGCCAGATTTCAATCTTAATTTAGCCAATTTTAGACTTGTATTTGATTTAAACCAAGTTCTTGTTTGTTTGGCTGCTTAACGCTCAAATGAAATTACTGCATTTGAGAGTTTTAGTCTGTTTTGATGATTATATTCCTCAAACCAAAGTATAAAAGAGAGGTTATTTGGTCCGTGCTTGTAAAATACTGGTATCTTATTGGCAGTGGCAAAAAGTGATCAGATGAAAGCAGCTCTGGGCACGTATGGAAGGATCTATATGTGTTTTCCTCCCAGATCGAGGTCTTGATCATTTACTATGAATTAAAATTGTTTTACTCTGAAGTCTGGTCGATGTTGACGTTGGCCTAGGTGGAGGTTTGTGCTCTGTGCTGCAGTGGCGTTCTAGTTTAATGTAATTCACATGATTTGTGATTATTGACAACATCACTGATGGCCATCGTGATAAATCTGTGACAGTGGAGGCTTCGCACTTTAAAACAGTAGTTGTGTAAATCGTCACTAGAGTTGCAACTGATGGTTATTTTTATATAGATAATCGATTTACTGTCAGAAAATAGTGGAAATGGACCATTTTTTATCTCTCTCAGCTTATAGTAAGGTCATCAGTAAGTCAGTTTACTACAGTAGCTTTCTTTCATACCACAAAGAAAAGCATGAAATCCTCATGTGAGAAGATTGGACCAGAAAAAGTCTTGATAACTGAATGATCATTCAGTTATGAAAAAACTGAACCCGCTGCTAAATTCCTCAAAATGAAGTTTATCAACTAATGGTAGCAGCTCGTAATCAAAGACCAGAAACTCACATAATTGTTTGGATAACAGTTAGTAAGCCTCAAACTTAAATTACTAGCAAAACCAATAACTGTAAAGATGTATCATGAGCTTTTTCGCTGATTGAGACCTCCACTGATACCGGAGCTGGAGCTGTGATAGTAAATCAGCGTAGATGGGATTTTGGACTGTTGGTTGGTGAAATCTGAACACGTCACAGTTGCTTCACAGAGATTATGATGGACGCTTCTCACTGCTGTGAGGAAATAAGTGCCATTTTTAATGAAGTTTCAGTGACACGGAGGGGTTCAGGGGATGCTATACCTCTCTGCTTCAAAACTCATTTGTGCGATGCCATGCAGAGTCCTTGGTCTGCCTGTGAGAGATAACGGTAAATATTTCACATTGGTTCACATTTTTTATGGGAAGGCTTTAAGGCCGTGAGGCACACAGGAAGAGATGAAGGATGCCGGATGAAAACAAAACGGGACCTTTTTTATGGCTCTGTCAGCATTTAAAGTAAAACCCAGACTGTTTAGTAGAGCACTTAGGCCAACATGCTTAGGAACCCAGGGCTATAATAATGATACATATAGTCTGCATGGCTACATTATGGATTACATAATGATGCTGTGATGTGCTCTAAACGCTGAATCTACAGTACGGAGAGCAGGGGGGGAAGTGGTTCGGATGTTGGGGTCTGTTGGGGTCTTTGCATAAAGTTGATATCCTGTGTGCCATGTTGAGTTATTGGTGTGTGTAAAATTGTGCTGTAAAGCTGCAGTTTCCTGTTTAATTTCTTTAAGGTCTGTTACTCTTGACTTAATCTAAGCTGCTCGGTCCTGTGAGGATCATGAGGTCGGCTCTACTGTGCTTCTCTGTCCTACACTGGAGAAAGATTTGGAAGAAATGACCCAAGTGTTAAAACTGGAGCTAATGCCCGGCGTCGCCCCTCCCTCTGCTCTCGTCCAACACCTCTTGTTGCCCTCTTTTTTTCTTCTTCTTTCCTCCCCCCCCCTTTTCTGCCCTTCTCCTTCCCATGTTTTCCTTCTACCCCTCGCTTCAGTTTCCACCTCTCCCCTTCTTTCTCTCCTCCTCTCCTTTGTCTCTCTTTGCCTCTCTCTCCCCCTCCATCCCTCTTCCTCTGTTCGTGATGTCTGGTTCTTCCCTCCCTGGTGACTTGCAGTGAAGGAAGGAAGCCTCTCCCTTTCCCCCTCCTCCTCCTCCTCAACACATGTTCCTGCTATAACGTCTGAGGGGAAAGAAAAAACTTGCTGGCTGCTTTGTCATAGTACATTGCCACTTTAACCCTGTGATGTTGTGCCAGACAATATACAGTATGTCATACCATGCCATTGAAAACATGTAGAAAATAACCTCCAGGCTGAATGGCGATAGCACTTGAACCAGTTAACTATACGGTAACTTCAGTAAAACTTGAACATCATCATCGGCCTGTGCGCCTTGGCTCAACAATCACAGCTGACTGAACAGATCCTGTGTGTTAATGATCCATTCAGATGTCTGTTACGTCTCAAGTTGTGTTTCTGATTATTCCACCCACTCCCACAGCTGCTTTACATCCAAATCCCAACGCGCCCCCTCTAGCATGACATCACGAGTCATCTGTTGCAAAATAAGACCCCTCGCCATGAAATCCAGCGTTGAATGATGCAGTTGAGTCAGCATTTGTTGTGTGCAACAACAGCCCCGAGTTTAGCCGTGGTGGATTTGAGCCACACTGGTGTGATTAAAAAGCTGGAATCAATATTGTTTTGGTAAAAATCCAGTGCTGTTCTTGGATTAATCTCTCTTGCAGGACCACTGTAAAAAACAAACACTGCAAACGTTTGCAGTTTCTCTGCAAAATGACTGTATTTTAATGTGATTTAACTGAGCCAAGTTTACTTAAACATAAAACATACCGTTGTTGCTGATTGATAAAATAATAACTTCCCATATTTTATCTCTTAAAGAAGCCCCACTCAGTGAGGGTCTATAGGATATCTATTTCCAGTTATACAAGTAATACAATGATCAATGTGATGGGGCCACTCTCTAGGGCACAGATTACATTACATTAATCCATTATTCTGTTAAAAAAGAGAAAATAAAAAACTTAAGTTACTAAGACTGGACAAAAGAGGAAGAAGAATATGTCACATTGTACAAGTTTGTGTTTGGGAAGCTGACGGCGGTTCATGTCACTTCCTTTGCTGCTGACAATATTCTGTATGTCAGAGGTAAGAGGCTACAAGGAAGTGACCGTGAATTAAACCAGGCCAGAAAGGTTATTCAAACAAAAATGTCAGGTATTTAACACTGTTGTGACATGGATTCAATATTAAACTCATTCATATGAACAGCTGATTAGATCAAGTATGCTGCTCTTTAAGTGGAATTAACAAACATATAGGGATTCTAATGTTGCTTATTTCCTTTGTTTTAACATTAATTATTATTAAAACGATTAAAAATGTTGCACATTTTTCTTTAATGTAGTAAAAGATCATTAAATATACATTAAAATAATGACAACGGTCATATCTTGCAGCACCCTTGTCCCATCCTTAAGACAACCAACCCACTATGGGAACCGGTGGTCTATAGACAGGGGCACTGGAAATGAAAATGACGTCTGACAGCTGTAGAATGGGACTGGTATTCATTAAAAGTGCAATAAAATGGCTGTGCATGTAATTTACTGACTCACAAAAGTGGATTCCGAGTAAAAGTTGCTGGCGTGTGAGATTTTTTTTGCGACTCAACACACTCATTGTGAACGTTTGGTGAAGTGCATGTGTGTGACCCAGGAATGCAAAGCTTACTAAAAAGTCAATTTCCTGCATAGGTACGTGACAAACATGAGTCTCAAATCTTCCCTTTTCTTAAAGTACCTCATAACTGTAGGTACTTTCACAAGGAGAAGTGTGTTTAGAGAACTGTGCTCTCCAAAGTTAACAACAATCCCTCTTTTGCTCGTCCTCACTCTTTCGCTTTCTTTCTCTGCTCGCCTCGCTGCACATAATAAGTTGGATCACTGTCCCCATTTGGTTCCCACTAGAGGTTTAATAGTTGGACTAATGGTGATGATAATCGCTGTTGCTGATTTTCCCATCATTAGCAGCACGAAGCAGCTGCTGAAATGCACCTATTGTTGTGATTTGATATCAACACAGGAACAGGAAATGAGTGAGTGAGAGAGTGTGTGTTTGTGTGTGCGCGGGTATATGTGTGTGCGAGAGAGGGAGAGGACCAAATGGGTGTCTGGGGAGGGCATGTGCTGGGCTCTGCGCTGCACTCTTCACTGTCTTCTCTCTTGTTTTTTTGAGCTCTTAATTGCCTCGCTGTGTACGAACATGCAGTCAGGGTCATAAGGTGAGTAGAGTCTGGATGGGAGCAATTATACCTGCATTGTTTTTATGTCTTGCTGTGTTGCTTTTCATTACTGGAACCCCCCACTTAATAATTGAGGCTGCTGAGGCATCTGGTTCTTGACATAATAATCCCACTTAATCCAAATGAACTCTTCTGCAGACTATCAAACGATTTAAATCCCCCTTAAATCCCGAGTATTTCTCTATATTATTCAAAATTGAAAAAGAAACAGTCATCAGTTTATAAGTCACATGTTTTACCCTGATTGGTGGGTGGATGGATGTAGTAATAACTGAAAAAAAAAATGCTGTAACTTCCACTTTCATGGGGAAAATACGTTTTCACGACCTTTACCATTCATCTTGATGTAACACTTTCCATATTCCTCTTTGCTCTGACATTGATCCATCATCACCAGTAAGCAGCACTCAGAGGCAGTTTACACTCATCAGCTCCATCTCCATCAGTCAGGCGTATTGAGCACCAGATGGCTATCGACATCTAGTATTGGCATCAACAGCCTGTCAGCGCTGATGAGAGCCAACCAATCAACTGGGTGCAGACTGTTTTCCTTTGAGCAGAAGGTTAGAGTATGGATTTTCTCCATCAGGAAAAAATGCTGCAGATGAGTGGAGATTTGATTTTTGCCAACTTTGTTTCTATCTCAGCCGACCATTGCTGTATATCTGACAGAACTGTGTGAGTGAGAGATAGAGGGAGTGAGCAAAACTCGAATGACTGTTATAATTTAAGGTTTTTTCAGTAAGGGTCCCGTCAATGGGATACTTTGGCATTAGCGCAACTTCTGTGTATTTTGGACTTCACCGGGCTCAGTCTCCACATAACCTTGACAAATTATACATGATTTTAAAAGCTCTAAATGTCCTCTTTCTATCTGCCAAGCAATTCATGATCCTCACATCAATGTGACAGCAGTTGTGCTGCTGTAATTGGCTCAGATTTTTCTTCATGGCTTTCAAGTTTTCTATAAACAAATGGTTTAGTACAGGGAATACTGTGTTTTAAGATAAAACAAAAGGAGCTAAAAATGCATTACATTTCTACATTTGTGCTCGTGTATCTTTGGCTCAGATGGTTTGTTATCTTTCAAAATAAGACCGTTAGTAGTTATGACTGTAAAAAAAAAATAGCTGAACAGTTACCATTTTGTTTTGGGTACATTATTTTTGGGGCTGAGTCTGTTGCAGGATGTAGCTGACAGTAACATGTAGCTCTGAAACAAGGCCTATAAGTTTACATTCCTTCGGGGGAATGGATTAAGTCATTCAAGATAACAGATAAAATGATTCATGGAGGAAAAAAAAAAAGATATTCAAGTTTTTGTATAAAGTTTTGAGCCCTGCTGGCCTCCGTACACTCCGGAGGGTTGAGTGATTCAGCAGTGTTGTGTGGCTGAAAAAACAAAAACCTCCCTCCACTCAAATCTGAGGAATCACACACCACCTCTCTTTCCTCTGCAAGATTCCGGTATGGTGTACACACACACACACACACAGACACACACACACACACACACACTGCAGTTTTCCAGAAGGTTCACAGCACCTCTAATCTTTCAACAGGAAGAGGAGGAGTTGTGGAAGGACAGGGATCTAGCCAACACACACATGAGCACACACACTGCAAGTACTGTGCAGAGACAGAGTTAGAAATATTCCCACTTTGATGCTGGAAGAGTTGATCAATAAACGTCCAAAATATGGTTTCTGGTGAAACTTCTCAGCCTTATCCGGTTGTTGCTCGCTCTGATGTTATATTCTTGCATTTGTGTCTTCTAGTTGATGGGTTGGAGAAATCATCGTCACTGGCCAGCTGTGACGTGGTGGTGGACAATGCCACCACTACCCAGAATGCCCCTGGGTCACGGCAGCAGCGAGGCAAGCTGTCGACACTGGGAAAACTGTTCAAACCCTGGAAGTGGAGGAAGAAGAAGACCAGTGACAAGTTCCAGGATCTTTCCAAAGGTGAGACGTCTTGCGTGTGGGGTTGTATTTTAATAATGCTCTGTATGAACAATCTGGTGGGGAGGCCTCTGATTTGCTCTCCTCGATAGACCGTCTGCGCAACATCACGGTTTACATTTTAAGATTCGTGCTGAGCATTAAGTGCAAACAGGAGCAGTCTGCTCCCAGAAGAGCTTTAAAAGGAAAAGAGTGAACAGTTTGCGCTCACTGATTCATTCCTGATTTGCTGGCTAGGAAATAAAAAAGGAGCAGGAGCAAATACAAAAACCAGAGACTGTTTCTTCACGGTTTCCAGGTGTGTCAGAGCCTCTCTCCATTATGTAGCTGTATGTTTCATGCCTCCAGGGTCCAGGGTCAGGGTTTAGGACTTTATCATTCTGCATGTTTTCTGTTCTTTTTATATCATATTTAACCAATCATTGTGTCAGGTTGCTCTTTTGAGTAGTTGCACTTTTGGATGTCAGAGGTCAGGAGCAGCTCGAGTACATCAAGGCTGTAGTTAGCAGAGATTCAGTGGATGACTTCTTGAGTGTTTAATGTTTCTTCCATTCTCCTCACTCAGAGGCATGAAATGCATTACTATGCCTGTACCTCTACTAATTGTACTCATGATCAATATGTTGATAACCTCTTCTGGAGTCCACTTTAATCCTTTCCATGGAGGTCATACTGGTATTTTCTCCTATTGATCTTCTACTGATGCACTGTGCTCAGGTGTGAACTCTTCCTTGTTTTTGATTTGATCGCCTTGCCTAATGGTGGCATTACATCATACCAGTTCAATATTTAAAAAAAAAATTCAGCTCAGTTGTAGTTATTTAAACCATGTTTTTTGGAACACAGAACAAACATGGACAGTCAGAGTATTTGGCATTGCTTGGAGCATCTGTTAGAAAATGAAGCCAAAACAAATGAAATTGAAATTAGACTGTGTTTACAGTCTATGACTTACCTGTCACACTGATTGATCTTTTCACATGTAGTTGTGTAGTCAGCTGTGAGCCCTATCATTCGGTGGTAATGGGGTGTGGTTACAGCACACTGACAGAGGCAACGAGTGGTTCCTCTTTGGATGGCAATGATGCTTTCGCAAGAAGAGGAGGAACATGGTGGAGCTGTTGTGCAACGCTTGGCAATATTTTTCTCTGAATTCATCACTGCTGAAGACGCGATAAAGATAGACCAAGCAGAGTTCCCCCATTGAATCGGACATTGACCTTGATCTTGTTCATTTTTCAGTTCTAGAGAGAAAAATCTCCACCAGACAAACGAGGGAGGAGCTCATCAGAAAAGGAGTTCTCATCCCTGACCAAGGTTTGTCTGATTATGTTAAAGCTCAGACCTGAGCTACTTTGGTAATAGAATGATGCAGCAAAATTACAGAGTCATCCAGCACCCAATGTGACACTGATTGGCCTGTGATAAAGCCGAATTTGAACCCAAAACACATGTCAATTATAAACCTCTCAACCACTTCTTCAAAAGTTTGTTTTCACCTCCTCAGCATGAGTAATGACTGAAGGATTTCAGTTACAGTCACTGTGTGTTGTTGTTTTTTCTCTACTAGATGAACCGGTTAGCAGTGAAAATCTCAATGGCCACGCCACATCCAGTGTGACATCAGAGGAGGTCAAAGTTGACATCGAGTCTCCGGAAACGCTGCAGGAGGAACAGGCCGGTGCACCCACCAGCACTGAGGACAAAACAGGTAACTTCTGCACCGGTTCGTGTGCCTAACTGGAATAATAGTTAAATAAATGAAAGATATATCCCACTGATAATTTGTAGACCCGTTTTTCAGGTTGTTGTTGACGATGTTCTACATTTATTTTAGTAAAACAAGATGTTGTTCTCATTCATAAACGTGAGACTGTGGTTCTTGGTAGAATAATGTTCTGTTTGTGGAACCAGGAAAAATGTCCTAGACGGCCAAGCAACTATTACATGTAGGGTTGATCAATATTGCTTCACTCTTCCAAATATGCCATGTTACTCAGGCATGTGGGACTTTTTACAGCCCTTTAGCAACTCTATTTTTATATGCTAGAACTAAATTTTGGAGCTTTTTTTAGACATTGGTTGCTTTGAAGTCTTTTCCTCCCGGTCGTGGAA
This sequence comes from Selene dorsalis, assembly GCA_900303245.1. Lineage (NCBI taxonomy): Eukaryota > Metazoa > Chordata > Actinopteri > Carangiformes > Carangidae > Selene > Selene dorsalis. The sequence goes on from OMNW01028641.1 coordinate 21,075, forward strand.
TGCATTTGTACCGGCAGAAGTTTTCTGCTTGACATTGAATCCTCTGTGGGATCTCTGACCGGGCCTAATGTGTTCAAATAGATATTCCCATTATATCACCCTGCAGCAGGCGTTCACAGTCTAAACAGAGCAGTATCTCCATCTCTTAATGCTTCCCGCTCCCCCAGGAGTCAGGCCACTGTTCTTCCTTCTGATGCTTCTTAAGTGTTTTGCTTTTTTCATCCCAACCGTGTTAGCATTGAACTCGGAGCCATTTGTTTGTTTCATTTATCAATAATCAGAAAGGCACAGGTAACAAACACTGCAAATAGAGTAACAGATACACACATGCCGTCATACTGAAGGTTTGGAGGGTTGATAAGTTGATTTTACCTGTTAATCTTGTATGATTGAAGATGTACAAGACTGCAGATTAAACATCCTTGTCATCATCATTAGCTCTTTCCAATCCAATCATGTCTTCTGTCTTCATTTGCTTGTCTGCATGCCTGTAGGACAGATGTGCATCTTTTGTCTTGCCTCCATTTAAACCTCTAAATACTTTGCTTTTTCTTCCTACTTCCTCTGCTCTGCTCAGAGAGGTGTGATACTAAACCCCCCGCCCGGGCTAACCATGTGCGACCTCGAGACGTTCAATCTAAAAAGCAGCCAAGTGCCACTCTGCCTCCCTCTTCCAAACCTGTCAGTGGCACAGCAGCCACAAGCAGGCACAGGGAGGGGGCCTTGGGGGCTAAAAAGACAACAAAACCCCCAGGCAAGACAGGCTCGTCCACTCAGGCTAAAGCTAACCCACGGGGCGCTAACACCATTAGCCGTGGGACTGGTAAGTTCAGCTGGTCCGGACTGAACACTTTGCCTGATGCTTGTTCTTTCCTGCCTGCCCCCCCCATGCATGGAAAAGTTCCTTGTGCCACCGTTCTGCACCTGTAAACCATGGCTGTGCACTCTGTCATGTGTTTTTAGGGTTAGTCAAGTTTTTGTTAAGTGCCTTCAAACAAGTTTCTCCCTGTTTCTCCTTCTTGATAGAGTCCTTTCCTCATTAGAAGGGATTTCAGGTCAAGTGAGTAACTGTAGGAGTTTTGCAGTTATGATCTCTCTCTGTCTGTCTTCTGAGAAAGCAGAAGTGAAGATTTATTTGCGTAGCTCTATCAACACCGCCGTGTGTGTATGTGTGTGTGTGTGTGAGTGACAGAGCACTTGAGTGTGGTTAGTGTAGCATGGCTTTCTTAAATTTAAAATGAGCTCTGACAACCCCATGTGCTTTTGACTGACGGCATGATGCTAGGGCATGGTCATCACCCTTGATCCAGTGTGTGTGTATTTGTCCTAAAGCATGGTGAGAGTAAACAGACAAAGGCCCAGAATACTGCATGTGATGTTCATGCAGTCTTTGCTGAAGGGCGCTGTGTATTTGTCTGTTGTTATCAGGGAAATGGAACAAAAGTTGTTTCATTAGTGTTTGAATAGGTAATAGTTTAAGTTCACCCGTTCCCCCAGGCTGCTTCTGCCAGTACACAAAGACACTTTATAGACAAGCACTGCCTCAGTCAGTATTACCTTAGGTACTCTATATTTGTCTCAGTTTTAAAGATGCGATTAGAAATGGTTATTTTAGTAAGAAAATATTATGGCTGCCAGCATGTTCTAATACAACAGTTTATTGCTTCCATTGCTATTAGTAGTTAGTGGTATGAATTGTGGATATATAATCTATATCACAGCTATTTGACACCGAAGAAGTCCTGCAGCTAGAAGGAGCTTCTTATTAACCCATTTCTAAGTGAATATGTGGTTGTTTACTCTTAATGTAACTCTGAATGTAAAAATGTATGTTCATATTCAGCCTGCCTTGGTTGCATCGGAAAAAATGCCCGTTAGCGCTGGCCATCACTGAAACACAGGCACCAACATGCCCCTATGGCCAGAAAAAAATGGGTATTTATATTGTTTAGTATTTTTATTCAACTGTTTCTTTTATTATGTCTGATAATCTAGTTATTATTATTTATTCTTTTCATTTTGTTCTTTTCACGTTTTACATGTCTAGAATGACAAGAATCCCTGAATCGTTTAATCCTTGTATCTGATAAGTTGTTGGCAGTATGTTGACAGCAAAAAGAAATATCTTAATGTGATTTAAGTTGGACTTTGTGGTAAAGTATAGCTGTAGCTTTGCATATTCTCAGACTATGGGAGGATAGTAAAAAGAGGCCAAACTTTCTGTCTTTCCCCTCTCACTTTCTCCTGCTCCCTCCCCTCCTCAGCCAAATCCTACCATCCAAAGAAGACAGGAGCCTCCGCCACCACCCCTCGTTCTCGTGCGTCTAAGGATGCTAGCACTTCAACACAGACCGATGGGAAGGATGCAAAAACCAACCGCAAATCAGATACTCCCACCTCTTCCTCTGCACATCAGAAGGCCTCTAAAGAGGCTCCCAGCCAACCAAGGGAGATAAAATCCTCACCCTCTTCCTCAGACAGCAAGCCTGCCTCACCTAAAGCCTCTGGGAATGAGAAGGAGGGAGGTCAGACTGCTTCTCCCAGTGCCTCTACCGTGGATGAGGAGACTCAGAAAGGAGTGCCTGAGCCCACAGACCAGTGTCCCCATGTTAATGCTGCTACAGAGGACACTTCCTTCACAGAGGGTGAGACAGCCAGCAGCTCACAGGGAGAGAAACAGAAACAGGAGAGAATGGGAGAAGAGGGAGGAGAGGATAAAAAGAAAAAAGGAGAGACAGAATCTGCCGTTGAGAACATTCAAAGGTAAAAAATAATAAGTAAAATTAATAAGTAATGAGTCAATTGAAAGTGAAACTGATTTTATTTCACTCCAGTAAGATATTAACATTTTGTGGAGATAATAAATAATGCAAATACAAGCATTTGTTCTGCCTCAACAAATGGGTGTGCTCATGATTTTGTATTTCTTGCAGGGCTGCAGAGGGCCAGACTGAAAAGCCACAGGGACTAAGTGTGAAAACAGAGCAGGCTGAAGTCACAGTGATCCCTGATAGGCCAAGAGACAGCCAAACGAGTGACTCTGACTCTGACGGCCCAATCCTGTACCGAGACGAGGAGGAAGAAGAGGAGGAAGACGAGTACATAAATAGTATGGAGTTAATCTTTTAACACATCACACATAATACACTGACACAACTTAACACATAATAAGAGAAGATGTGATGCCTCTTGCGGAACTCTTGAAGTTCAGTATATTGTTCAACTGCAGTTTGTGGTATAAATGAGGTAGATGTGTGAGACATAGCGTTGAGGCAAATAGAATAATGGAACAGAAAAAAACAATTTACTTTGAGGATGTCCTGATAGTGCCGGCATACAAGGTCTCTAGACCACTCCAGCAACCACTTAGGAGCTATAGAATGTCCTAGCAACTGTTCATGAGTTCCAGAATCTCAGTCTTTTAGGATTTCTAGAATCTCTTAGCATTTTAAAATTCCCCAGTAGCCATTCAAGAGTTCTAGCATCTCCCAGTAACTGTTCTGGTGTTCTACAATCTCCCAGCAGCAGATTTGGAATTCTGCAATTGACAGCAGCTGTTCAAGAGGTATAGAATCTGCCATCAGACCTTTGGGGATACTTTCCCTTTGGGATTAATAAAGTAATTCTATTCTATTCTAAAATTTCCCCACAGCCACTGTAGAGTTCCAGAATGTTTAAAGTTATAGAATCTCCCAGCAGCATTTTAGGAATTCTAGAATTTCCCAGAAGCCTCTGGGGAGTTCTAGAATCCAGCAGCCCTTTTGGGAGGTCTAGGGCTGTGTCCGAAATCACTTGCTACCCACTATATAGTGGACTATATAGTGACTACGCCATTTTATAGTGGTGTCCGAATGTTAAGTGAGAATTAATAGTCCCTATATAGTGGACTCATTGTATCCCACAATTCACCGCGAAATGTAGTGAACAGCCGATGGTCACTAACCAGGCAATATATCCCACAATGCATTGGGGCCGTGGATTGTCATGATCGCAGACGACGCAACGAAATAATGTAATTAACGGCTCGGCAGGGTAGTGTCCGAAATTGGGTTTTCATTTTACCTATATAGTCCTCTATATGGAATCCTCTATACAGTGAGTAGGGAGTAGTGAATGGGGGAGTATTTTCGGACACAGCATAGGATGTACCTGAAGCTGTTTGGGTGTTCTAGACTTTTACAGCAGCTGTTTTGGAATTCTAGATCTCCTCATTTCCCTGCTGACATTCCAGATTTCCAGAATTTTTAGAAACCATTTGACAGCTCCAGAATCTCCCAGTTGGCTTTTCGAGAGGTCTAGAATCTCCCAATATAGTTGTTGTGGAGATCTAGACTTTCCCAATAACAATTTGGGAGCTCTAGAATCTCCCAGCAGCTATTTTGGAGTTCTACAATATCCAACCAGCCTTTATGAAATTCTAGAGTCTCCCAATAGCTCCACAGGGAAATGTCCCAGGAGCTGCTTTGGAGCTGTAGAAAGATGTCATTTGCGAAATTATGCCTGATCTTTATTTACATCTGATCTCTATGCAGGATTTAAGGCCTTACTCAACATGTTACATTTCTCCTCCAGGTTCTCTGGCCAGCAAGATCCGTCGACGAGACACCTTGAACATCAAACTTGGGAACCGACCCAGCAAAAGAGAGCTGGAGGAGAAAAACATTCTGCCGCGGAGCTCTGAGACAGAGAGACACGAGCTGCGCCAGCAGATTGGTTGCAAACTAGTCAGGTACACATACTGCCATACACACTCAGTAGTTGTGTTGTGAAAATGTTGCAAGGTGTGAGTTTTTATCATAAATTTGGCAGAATGGTGGGTTAATAACAGGGAATATATAGTTTTTTTTGTAGTTGTGGGTGGTGTGATGGGTGGTACAAATCACCATAAAAATCTGTGCTCAAGTGTAGTTTGGCCTTTTCTACCAGACGAAGCAGAGGGGTTGGTGGCAAATTACCACTAGGTCAAGGAAAAAATAGTGCAAAGAATGCAACATTTAAAAAAAAAAAGAAAGAAAGAAAATTTATGTTGTTTTCTTGTAGAACTCAGAGTGATATTCAGATAATGTCCTATCTGCTCCTTGTAGAAAAGTTTGAGAGCACATTTTTCTCCTTTCAGGCGTCTCAGCCAAAGACCCACCACAGAAGAACTGGAGCAGAGGAATATCCTCAAGCGTAAGTTTCTGAAATACACTCTTAAACTGAGAGATGATCAGATACACCACTTTTACATAACTTTGTTGAGGCTAAGCTTAAATATTGATATCATTTTAAAGCTATGACCAAATCGATATGAGATCATTAACTAAGTATTGTAGATTCATCTGTCCTTAGTCTGTTGGAAGCTTTCTTTCATCCACACTAAACTGATGTGTTCAGTCACACTGAGGTTTGTGTTATCACTAAAAGCTCAGCAAAATCGGTCTGAAAATGTGTATTTTCTGTTGTTTTTGCTTTAGCCACAGTAGATTTCTGTGATAAAGCTTGTTTAAGCGTCATATATTCATTCCATTGTCACTGATGGATATATACAATATAAAAAGAATGAAATCAGACCTACAGTAGGTTGTATATCTCAATAACTGTGACTTTAATTGCAACATAACTCTGTTACATTAGTAGAGACAACAAAGAAACTCACATGAGCATTGTATCTGACCGAGTTCAACACTTTGTGGCTACAGCTGGTGCATGAGTAGACCCTTTCTTAGACTATTACAGCAGCTTCAGTGCACAACATCTAACATATGTGCAATGTGTTCAGTGCAAAGAATTTTTCATTCAGGAAGAGGCACAGAAATAATAATAATAATAACAACAACAACAACAACAACAATAATAATAATAAAATAAATAAATAATAATAATAATAAAACCTCTTCTACATGGTTGTTTTGCTTAGGGAAAGGAAGGGTTTGGTCTCTCTGGGCTGTGAATCCCAGACAGCTTGTATTTCAACCTCTGATGGGAACACCAGAGGTCAAGGAGTTTACCAGCATCCATGGCCAAGTCACTCACTGGTTATTTAGACACGTGTATTATACACAATGCACATCCATGAACATGCAACAAGACTATCTTCAGTGCAAATTCAAATCACACGATCCGTCCTGTCCCCCTTTTGATTTTGTTCATGTCAAGGCAATCACTCCGCCACCCAGTCATGGACATGGTTTAATGTAGTGAATCACATCTCCCAGTTATAAATAGAAGCAGAAGCTTGTTGCAGACACAGTAGGTGTGAAATGACTGTGCTGGTTCTCTGCATGCAGAAAAGAATGAAGCTGAGGAGCAAGAGGCCAAGCAAGAGATTAAAAGGAGACTCTCCAGAAAGGTACCGTACACACCAACCACACATACACACACTTAAGAGAGTAGAGAGAGGACGGATTGAGTCTATATTTAGCTGCTAATATGTTTTGCTCCACCTTATGAGTCACATAAGGAGGGAGAAATGATGCTCTGTGTGGCAAGATGGGCCATCTAGTGGATAAAAGTGGAACTGAAGGAGAAAACCAAGTTGGGCGTTTTCTGTCTTTCCAGAACTGGCTTCCTGGAAATGTTTCAATCAATCAATACAGAGCACAACAGTAACACAAAACACAGGAACTTAACAGTGTGTTAGATTTTATTTTGTCTTCAACTGAAAATTAAAACAATGGGAAGAATTTTCCTGAAAGAAAATGATGTTTATGTTCTAATTCATCTCCCTCTTTTACTTTGAGTAGTTAAGTGTGAGGCCTACAGTGGCAGAGCTTGTCGCTCGGAGGATCCTGCGTTTCAACGAGTACGTTGAAGTAACAGACGCCAAGGATTATGATCGGCGGGCAGACAAACCCTGGACACGGCTAACACCTGCTGACAAGGTACTGCAGTTTTTACTTTGCGCTGTAAAATGCACTTTGCTTAGCGCACAGGCACTTTGTAGTGTCAAAACAGGAAAAAGGTCTTTCCTTAACTGTTGCCACAATGTCAGATGAACCGCTGCTGCCCAAGTTTGTCCTTGCATGATACACAAGTTGACGCAACAAGGATACAAGTACATGTACATACCATATCCTCCGTACCTTTATCAAATCTCCTGATGTAAGGAGAAGGGACCTCAGGGTGCATTAAATGATACTGTCTGTGTTAAGTCTGCCCTCTGCTGTTGGTGTTTAGGACTGCAGGGCACAGAAAAGTCACACGCCTTCACCCCAGTCATCCTAAATCCAACTCACTGAACCATCTCAGCCTTTAATTTCCATCACATCCATAATCAGCACAAGTGACTCTTTCTTTCTTTTTTTTTTACCTGTAACCTTGATCTTTCCAGCACTGTTTTGAATTATAAACTGTGAGCATTACATTTATTTCATGAACTTCATTTTTCTATGGACAAACCTTGCCCTCAAGGACCATTAGGTATCACAGATGTAGCTGAGTGTTATCTTTGATTTGATCTTTGTGTGTGTGTGTGTGTGTTGTGCCCCCCAGGCTGCTATCCGTAAGGAACTGAACGAGTTTAAGAGCCGGGAGATGGAGGTTCATGAAGACAGCAAACAGTTCACCAGGTACTCAAGCTGTCGATGGCCTCCACCATTTAGCCCAACTCTGACAGTAACCTATGCTTCATTAGTAATTTATCACAGTGAATCCCTCTCTTTATTGGCTCACACTGATCAATATTTATATAATTCTGGTCCCCCAAAGCCATTTTCGCTAACCACATTGCAGTCAAGATATACACCTGGGTAGACTCCAGTTCATTAGCCTCAGGCATTGATTACAAATAAAGTTCAGGTTCACTCCCTCACATGTTATTAGATCTGTGAGACACAGTTTTATCTTGTGTCGCTGTACAGAGAACACAGTATCCACCAGTCAAGACTGGTCAGAATTTTTTAAAAGAACAACATTATATGATCGATTGCAATGATTGATTTTTCCCTTAGTAGAAATATAGATAAATATCATTTGGTTTGTGCAAATCACCTCCATGTTTTGCACTGCAATTTGTTTTTCAGCCTCTCAGGAGAACGATTTAGCTTCTCCAAGGTCCTTTGACAAATCTGATTATATTAGGAGCACACAAGCCCTCATAAATCCGCCTTTTTTTATTTAATCTTTTTTTTAACCTGGAGTCTTATTGAGATTAAAAATCTTGTTTACAAGTGTGTCATGGCCAAGACACACAGAAGCAAAATGAATAATAAATACAATTTAGACTTAACATTGAGAATGAAGAATAAACAGCAGAAATGGAAAATATCAGAAATATCCATCAGGATCAGGATGCTGTGTACAGCCGTACTAGTGTTTCCAGCTACTGAGGCTGATTATAGCCGTGACATGTTGGTTTTAGCTGTAATCAAATTAAACTTTGTTAGCATACTTCACCATCTTTACACACTCACAAGAAGATATAGGTCAAAGTTAACCTGACAATAACGTGTCGAAGCAAATTCCCTTTCCCACCGCTATTTCTGTTATAATGGCCTTTGGCCTAACCCACAGTTTTAGTTTAGATTTCAAATTTTTTCATGTCAAATGCAGTGAGGCCTTTGAGGGTTTCTGGAAAATATTTGTCATTGTTTTTTTTTGTTTTTTTAATATATCAAATATCTGTTAAAGGTGCATTTTGAACAATTAATAATGTTTATTAATTTGCAAATAACAACGATTTACAGTTGACAGTCATGTGGTTAATCCTGATGAGATATTTTAATTGATTGACAGCCCTAATTCCTTTATATCAAATTTATATATATACTAAAATCAAAGATATTTGCTTTACTTTTATATTTGTCAAAGAAAATCAGCAGTTTGGAGAAGATGGAACCAACAAAGATTTAATATTATTAAAAAAAACTGAATACTCAATATAATACATCTTTATAATGTATCATGTCATGCCTTAACTCTGTATGTTTTGCTTGGTCTCAGATTCCATCGGCCCTAAGTGCCCTCACCGCCAGCTGGACGTCAGCACCACCAGCTCTTGGATCCACAGCTCCCAGCAGGCTCCCAGCCTTCCAGACCCCCAGTGCACAGCTCAGTACACTCTGCTTAGGGATCCTCTTGCCCCCCAGATGTATTTACATCTATAGTAACAGCTACAGGTTTGTCCCAAGGCCTTAATCATTCAAAGACACCAGTGAAACTTTTGCCACATATATAGTCACAACAGTGGTGTGTATATCGCTCTGATCAGCACCGTTTATTTATTGTAGATGGCCAGAGCCTGCTGGTGTATGGTGTTTTTTGTTCTTTGGTTCACTTCAGGCCTTGTGATGGGAGGTTCCACTGAGGAAAATGGGCAAAAATTACCCATGCAGTAATGAATGTGGCCATAGTTGGTGTCCATGCTGTGGTATGCCTTGTTATAAACTACTGGATGGCCATATATGGGCATCCTCCTAGCACAGGAAATGGGAGTGATTGGACAGTTGTGTGCTGACGTCAGTGCCTATGTCATAGATCAGAGTGGAGGAGAAGCAGTTTGTTCCGCTCTGATGTGCCTCTTGGAGTTGAATCTGAAATACTGCAGCTCAGTTATAGACATATTTAAAGTATATTGCCACTAGAGGGCATTATATCATCAGAGTTATAGCCTGTAAGGATGAAGACATGTATGCAGATGACGAATAAACTGCGAGTGTTAATATTTACAGCAGCTGAAGCAGAGGGAGCGGTGGGTACCTGAGGCATTAAGAGCAGAGTGCAATGGAAAGAGCTCCAGATCTTGCCATTTCTAATCCCTCGGCACTCTCCCCCTCAGCGATGATACATGGTGATCGTATAGCATCATATATCCTGTTAAATTCCAGAACTCTGATCACAAAGTGATGGACTTGCGGTTCAGAGGATCTACTTTTCATTCTTTGACTTCAGTTTTTCATTTCAGGCTTTTGGCTGGAGCTCTTACTCAGAGCGACCTCATGCCAAAGAAAAAGCAGGAGTTTGATTTCAAGTGAAAGTATACTGGTTTGACTTTTGTTGGGTGGACTTCATAGGTGAGGTTCATGAATATAGAGCAGACAGGCACTGGGAGTTTCACCGCTGAAGCAATCAACTGGCTGCTCAAAGAGGTGGAGAAGTACTCTTCCATTCCCTTGAACATGGTTTTGCAATTTAATCTTGTCATCCGTTGATGGTTACATAAGGAAAGGCTTCCTGACAAGTGGCCCTTTTACACCTTGCCTTAACGTGCATCTTGAATCCAGCTGTTTTGTTTTATCAACACACAGTTTCTCCTTTTTTTTACCCCCAGACAGTAGAAATTGAACATGAACTTAAACTTGAAAATGTAAAGGAACTGTTCAGTATTTTGGTAAATAAACTAAATCAGTAATTACTTAATTGATCAGTGAACATCAGAGAGTTATGACACACAGATGCTTTTCATTTGAACTGAAACTGACATCAATGATATTTTATAAATAGAGGAAATGTATTAGCACAAATAAAACAATAGTTACCTCCTCCTCCAAAATGAATTTATTTATTTAGCTCACAGACACAATCTTCTGATTTGACTCATGGAAGAAATGTGAGTCTTTTTCGAAATGGTGAACTATTCCTTCAACTTAAAAAACACACACAAGGATTCAATTTTATGCACTAATAAAAACTGGAGATGTATGTTGGAGCCAAATGTAAAGGGGATCAGTTGTCAGCTGCTGTTTTGTGGTTGTGCGTGCAAGTGTGTACGCGTGTACGTGTGTGTGTGTGTGTGTTGACTAAGCTATCAGGTAAGGAAACCTCAGATCGTCAGAAATGTTCAAGGACTAAATATGAAAAGCCGGTAGAGAAATAAAAACAAAGACAGACCGTGGTGACTTGGTCATCATGGATTTTCATTTCGAAATCAAATCAAAAACATTAGTCATTTTTCATTCCCATGTATTTGGATTTGACAGAGGATGTTTGCTGAAGAGTGACTGACAGATTGAGCTTGCTGACGTCCAAAGGCTTGTGTTCAAATAATAGACCCCCGCCCTTCACAACACTCGTCACTCTGACAAATAGTAACAGGAAAAGGACAGATTTATTCCTTCTGCTTCTGAATGTGTGGTGGTTGCAACATGAAGTGATGTACAGTGATGGAAAAGAAACCAACAGTATTCATTCATGTTAATGTCTATGTTGTTATATATTGATTATTTTGTACAGAATGTATATTGAGCATGTGCATACATTGGAATCAACTTTACTACCAATATGATACAATGCAACTTTGATGTGAATGTTTTAAGCTCTGATTTAAGTCGTCTTATGTTTTTTTTATTATTATTATTATTATTATTATTATTATTATTGTTATTTTGTTTTATCAGCCCTGGACACTGATAATGAAAAGAGCAGCACAGCGCCCACACACACACAGGTGCTGTTTCTAGGCAGCATATCAAACATAGTGTGTTCAATAACTGTCATGTCTTTACCAAACCAACATGTTTCCTAAGCAGAGGATGGATAAGACATCATATAGGCAGTGATGACACTCATAACTATTTGATATTCTGCTCCACCCTCAGTTTCAGTGAAGTCCCAAGTGCAATGCAGCTATTTACATATGTGGTGCCTCAGTTTAAAAAAACAATGAATATTCCTCTCTAAATCTCACTCTTTTTTTTTCCATATAGTCCTGGGTGACATTTTGATCCTAATAACAGTTTAAACATGCATGTGCAGTTTTTCCAACCATACATGGTTTAGCTACTATGTCTAATCCATTGATAAGAACAGGAGATGATGCTGCTTGCACACAGTAACACACACAGTAATAAAACACCAGAGAGCTCATTTGGTCCCATCACGTTCAACTAAACATGAATATGCTGCTGACATCTCTTTTAAGAAGATACTGGGTTAAAACCAGATAAAGCATATCTGGTAACAATGGTGCATGTTTACCACTTATAAGCAGTATATAGTCAATGCATAAATGATTACATCATGAACAGATAAAAATACATTTTAATCATTCATTAATATATTTGTTAACTACTTAAACTCTTTACATGAAGCACTGATTACTATTAAATGCATTATAGTGTATGTGTGATTTTATAGTATGGTATCACAGGATTTGAACACATTTATAAACAATTGAAAACCTGTGACTTGTACATGTTTATAAATGTTTTGGTATCACTATTGCAGCCATATTACAGCTATTTATACAACATGTATGAATACATCATAGATGTTATAGGTCTATGTGCTTATGTTTGATCAACTACAGATCATTTATGCAGTTTTTATATGCTGCTTATAAATGCTAAATTGCAGTGTTGAGATGAAATGGTGTCTAATAAGAAGCTATAGAAATCTTTTTTTATGTCAGATATTTTTTTTCAAAGCTGATGTCTAATTCTATATTTTGGTTCAGGACTGGTTATAAGCATCTAAATTAGGCAGATGACAGTGGGAAGAGCCTCAACAGCTGATTATAACCTGTCAGTATTAATCACAAGAAGGAGTCTTGTAAAAAAAAAAAAAAAAAAAAAAACCTTTATGGCTGCAGTCTGGTTTCATCTCATTCCTGTGAGACCGCAAAATAAACATAATAAACCTTCTGAGAGGAAGTTGTAGTAGTTAAAACACACTCCACATGTCTTTGCACTCTTGTTAAAACAGTCTATAATGGACGTATATAACATACAGTTCCTGCTTAATCTCACAAAGTGTCTCTCTGACACTGGTTTTCCTCACTGGCACTCTGAATTTTCCATTCTTGAGACGACCACCAGTTCATGACAAAAATGTTTGTTTTTGGGAATGTTTGCCGTCATGAAACGTCCTTCATCACTTCCCCAAAATCTAATCTCTGAATTTCACACAGGAGCCATAAACCAGACTGTTGCTGATGCTGCTGCTGCTGCTGTTGTTATTGTTGATGGGAAGCCTTTTATCTTTATCATGTAGACTTTTCTTGTTAATGTGAAATTCACAGTGAGGTAACATGATTTGTTGGGTCACCCCCCC